>JAVTVY010005927.1:0-41550 GCA_036873755.1 Hanleya hanleyi
TACACTGAAAAAAGGGGGCGTTTAGATTCTCAATGCCAATTAAACACCTCACAGACATGACTTTCAAACACCGTTAGAGCATTTACAATCTAAATGGTGTTTAGAATTGTTTGTTTAGAAACACCGTTAGAGCATTTAGAATGTAGATGGCGTTTAGAATTGTCTGTTTAGGAATTGAACATGGATGTTTAGTTTTGTGTGTTTAGATTCTCAACACCTATAAAGTTTCTCCATACCCATGTTTGATTTCTAAATGCCTTAAACACGTTTAATCAACTTATTTGACAGACATGACTTTCAAACACAATTTTCCATTTAGATTTCTAGAGTGTTTAGATTATCAAACAAGGGTGTTGAGAAAACTCTATGATGGTGTTGAGAAATTAAACGAAGGTATAAAGAACTGGCAAGACCTGTTTTCAAATAAAAAAAATTCCAATTTATTCATCTCGTGGATGAGATTATCATCAAATTACACTCGATAACTTTCTCCATTGAAACGACCGAATGTTCAGGAATTTTCGGGATTCGGCTTCTAGAAAGTGTTCAAAAACTCTTGAATGAATATGTTGATCAGCGTTTAAGCTTTAATTTTCTCCAAGCGGTTAGTGAACTGGATATATTTCTGGGATTTGGCTTCTACAAAGGGTTCATTGAATAACTGTTGCTGTTGTAAGCCCAATATCCGAGAGTATGCACAAGGATATGAAATCCATGCCATATAATACAATCATGATAGTAATGATAGCACTGCCATGGGTACACTTTTGACAAATCCATGAAGAACACATTTGTCGGCTGGAAACAGAACATCGATAAAGCCATCGGGTTTTGTCTTGTCTGTGATGAAGACCAGCCTGGGCGCTGCCTCCAGTTTAATGGATTTTATGTAACGATCTCCTTCTTCTGGTGTATCAACCTGCAAGAGAAAACAGAAATGTTATTTTGTAAGCACCACACACCTGCATGATTTATCATACATTAGAAGAACAACCACTTGTGCATAAATTTCAGAATGCTAACCTACATGGCAATTAACCCTCGTCCTGTCGACTCCGGATATATCCGTTGGCAGACTGTCATGTTCCTAGTGTCGACTCCGGATATATACATTCAGAGTAACCATTGCACGTTAATTTGGTCCACTTTCATAACAATTTGGAGTCACGTGTGGGAAAACCTAATCAGACATGGTTCACTCCATTTAAAACATATTTCATAAAATATTTCAAGCAAGTTTGGTGTTTATTTACTAAAAAATACAGTTCATTGTGTGAAGATCGTCTACAAATGTGAAACAGAGTGCCGTTTCTTCAGAAATGTTCGTCAAAACAATTGAAAACGCACCTTGTTGACAAGTTTCTTGAACAAAATCCAGACAGAAAATATCCATGTATTGAACTTGCCTGTTTGTAAACCGAAATGCTCTGTGTCCTAGTCCCCTTTCCTCGATCGAAAGCTGTTTCTTTCTCAAAAAACTGAAAAACTACAATGTCTCCTAGCAGTTTCTGAAAATAATAAAATTCAGCGGTTCAAAAAACATTCACATCTCAACTTCCAACTATGGTGACGTATACCAGATTTCAGAGGATCCTTTTCACAAGAGATTTTTAAATATAGATGTTTTGGGGCAAAACAAAGGGGAATAATTCAGGAAACAGACAAATTATGACGAAACAGTTGCACGCACATTTGCATATTATAGTGTCGACAATGTGAACCAAATTTTTGAGGATTCCAATGAAAACTATTTGAGTAGATGCCTTGAGAAGTATATAGTAATTACAGGGTGTAAGATGAAGGGGAATAACTCAAGAAATGGGTAACTCGCATTAAATGCAGTCAAATGCACATTAGCATATGGCGTCGACAACAATACCAAATTTTCAGAGGATTTCAATGAGTGAGTGTGTGAATTAGAGTTTAACGTCGTTTTTAGCAATAATTTAGCTATATCACGACGTCCCCCGTTAGTCGCCTCCTACGACAAACTCAGGGATGCTGGGGCTCTATTCTGGTAGAGGAAGATTCCAATGAGACCTCTCGGAGTAGATGCATCGAAGAGAGAACTGAAGTACAAGGGGCCAGTACAAAGAATATATAGATAGGTGGTTTGGAGGAAAATCAAGGGGAATAACTCAGGAAATTAAAGAATCGCATCAAAAAAGTCACATCTACATTTGCAAATGCTGGCGCATATGTGTGCAAAATTAAGCAAGAATCCCCTGAAAACTCTAGGAATTGTGTTGACAGATGAATGATGCTATAGTGAGTGAATGAATGAATTTGAGTTTGTCATTTTCAGCACTATTTCAGCTATATCATAACATATCTGCAACAAGCAGGGATGTTGGAGTTCTATTCTGGTAGAGAGAAGAGTTTAAAATCTAAGGAGAGAGAATAACTGATTACAGAGAGGACAGAATGTGGAAGGGAGTATAGAAACAAGAAAAGGGATAACAGAAACTGGAAGAAAGGAAAGGTGCCCCGGAAATCACAAAGGGGGAAAACAGATCGACTTTCCATCCCTAAATCCATACCATGCATATAGAGCAAACATTTTTGCATCAGTTTTCAAGATGAGTTTTCAGATTTTCTGTCTCAATCCCGATATTATATTGCAATGGGATGTGAGGGTAGGAGACATTTTCAAACGAAGTGAACAATTAAAATGTCTGTCTCCATGCCATCACAATATAATATTGGGATATGGACAGAAAATTTACTCTCCTGCTACCGATGATAAAGTAATATTTTACTTGTGAAATTGTGGTAAATTTATCTTTGGATAATTACACTCACTGGTTTTCTCTGTTTCTCTGGTATTGAAGCTCCAACCTCAAAGAGTTTCTCCTTAATTGCGTTTGCCTCATCTGGCCCTTTCATGAGCTTGAGTTCTGCATACACCTGCAAAATCAAATATATAAAATTTGAAAAACTTGAAATCGGAGATCATAATAAATGAAGTAGTTTAATGAAATTCTATTTTAAAATGATCATCGATCAGGAACACTGGACAGCTGGAATAAAAAAAACGCAGGAAAGAAGCAATCAGAGATGCTCCTCATTTCGCTTTCGTCCGACACTGCCCCGCCATTGTTTTGTTCTGTATTAACCGAAATCCAACCAACATAAATATATTCCCCATTCACAGACAGGCTTAAAGAATAAAGGGCCATAACTCTTAAAATATAACTGAAACGCAGAGAGGCCTCATGCTGCACAACTACATGTATGGGGCATTGACCATATATCATGCAAATTTCATACTTGTACATTAACCGTGATCCTGCCTGGATAAGTCTCAATTCACAAAGATTTGAAGAACAAAGGACCATAACTCTTGAAAATATAAGCAAAATGCGGAGAAACTTCACGATATACAACTACAGGGCACTGACCATATATCATCCAAATTTCATAATTGTCCATACAATATTAACCAAGATCCAGCCCGGACAAGTCCCAGTTCACGGAAATCCAGGAACAATAGGCCATAACTCTTGAAAGTTTAAGCGAAATGCAGAGGAAGATCCAACCTGAACAAGTCCAATTCACAGAGATTTCAGGAACGAAGGGCCTTAACTCTCGAAAATATAACCGAAACTCGGAAAAAACTCTACGCTGCACAACTACGAGGCACTGGCCACATTTCATGCAAGTTTCAATCCTGTCCATCAAATATTAACCGAGATATTGCGTGGACAAGAAAATCGGACGGACAGACAGATGGACGGACAAAGCGTTCGCTATATCCCCCCCCCCTCTAATGAGAGGGGGTGATCAACTCAGCACTTGAAGTTGATCATTTCGATTTAATCCAGTTGCTAATATGAAATTTGATGTTCCTGTGACAGCAATTAAGCGAACAAATAAACTGTCATATATTTGACAACTACATTTACATTTTATAAATTTAAAGAGACGTTAGCACCAGTGTTCGATATCGGGGTGGAGGGTTTCAAAAAAAAAAGTTCACTTACAAATAGTGGATCGGCAAATCTCTAATCCCCTCGATCCACTCCCGTCTGTTGACGTAGGTTTCTTTTCTTGCTGGCAGCACCATCATACTTCTCATATAACTGCAGTAACATCTGGCAGTGTGCTTCATATTCTGTCAGTGAAATTCTTTTACTATGTTGAATGAGAGACCTTTCATCTGTACTGAGACTGAGTTTCTCAGCCTTGGGTTGACGCGTGTGCTCCACTGGTGATACATGTAAGGACTTGCGCTTACTCGTCTATCTCAAGTAGCGTATTCTGGCAGACAAATCTGTCACAACACAGACTACAATCGAATAAAACAGATTCAATTTAATAGGTGTTTCCAGCATAAAGGTATGAGAAAAGGAATGACTATCAAACCTCAAAAGGGTATTTGCCCTTGGCTACTAGGCAGCAGAACCAGTCAAGTAAATGACTACATTGCATCAAGGTTTAATCATCATGACTGTGAGTGTCATTGTTGTGTTGATATTGTTGCATGAAGATGTTCAAATAATTAGGCGACCGCGAACAATTAAAAAGCTACAGCATTCAAGGGTTTCATGAATATTGGCACACAGAGGTAATTTTCTGCCTAAGCAAGTATGCCTCAGTATCTATGTGCAAATGACATACAGTATTAAGCTTTCTGTTCTATTCTGAGTGTCCATTCAAATTTTTACCTCATTTTCTCAATCCATTGCTTCTGTGTTATTGTTGTTGTTGTTGCTCGTATCTTGAGAATCATTATCAGGGTGATCATGTCTACTCATGTGTATCCTATAAGCGTTCCAGCTTTTGCTGGTATATTCGCAACCTTTGAAAGAGCACTAAGTTTGGATCATATTTGTGCCATAGAGATTTGTGATTGTTCATCTCTCTTGAACAACACATGGCACAAAACATTTCCTGCAGCATTTCCGATTCGGCCATGTCGACGCGAGCGCACCCTTTTATGCGCTGACGAGTTCTTTCCCCTGAATACAGATTCATTCACCTCACTCCAGTTATTTCCCTTGTCTACTTGGTCAAAAAGCGCGGGTCTCCAGGCGAATGCATTTGATTGTAAACTAAACAATGCAATCGTGAAAATAATAACTTGAGTGAGCATCCACGATGACATTTAAGAGAACGGGAGAGAAAAATAGAAAGGGTAGTGTATTAATGCCAGAAAAATGCAAGGCGCCCAGTGAATCGATTCAAATTGAATATGAAAATTGTAGAAACACAGAAACTACAAACGAACTTGTTAAAATTAATCTTACTGCATTTTAGGAAGATAATCAGGTAGGGACACTATAAAAGGGTCAGAGAAAAACACTGCATCAATAAGAAATCAATCATTGAAAGTACTGAAAGAAGATTTCAAAAGATTATACCAGATTCAATCACACTTACCAAGATCCACGTAGCAGCAGACACGAAAGATACCCGGATGTAGATCTCCCAGATACCCGGATTGCCGTTTAGATTTCTAAACACCCGTGTTGAAGATGGGGTATGGAATTTCTCGACACCCGTTTAATATTCACGATACAAATACCGTCTGATATGCACTACCCAATAAATTATTAATCGACGCACATAACCACTTGTAATATTTAATTTCAACGCCCTGGGCTATTCAGCTAACTACAATATTCTAAATTGAGAGAGACTATGATTTATTTCTTGGACAAATATGAAAAAAATGAGCTTAAATATATATGAAACAGGATATACTCAATGCATATACCCTGTGTATGATCTCTTGAATAAACCTGACACGTTTGTGACCAATTCCGTCGCAAATTGGTAACTGAAAAGACCCTTTGCATTGGTATGTTTAATGAATACTTTGTGCTAGATACCGGTGTTTAGAATCGAATCTTTGTCCACTACCGTGATTGAAGTCAACTAAACAGTCTACGTTTAGTTTCTAAATGGCCATGATTAGGAAAAGAAGCAACTAAACGCTGCAACTAAACGGCTTAACGCAACACCCGTTTAGTTTTTAAACGGTCTAAACACTACACCTATTGAATTTCTAAGCGGTTCTAACGCCAGGCTTTTTTCAGTGTAACTATAGGATTTGGACTGAAATGGAAGTCTTTTTTTTAACGTCACACACAAAATACTTTTCCCGAGTAAATTAATATGTCCGTTTTACCCCCAGGCCTGTCTAATCAGTTCTTGTCCCATTGGGTGCATATTGCCGAGCCAAAATAATTAATGACTGGGGTAGTTTATATTCGTTTGATCCGTTTTCTTCCTCGTACACATGAATAACATATAGCAAGGCGTTTTTTTTTAGCTGACGCTGATCAGGATAAGAGCAAATACTTTATCCACCCAGCTTCGATATGTATCGCTGATTCAGAAATTCGGGCGAGTCTCCAACAATATTTTTTTTAATGGATCACAGCCGATATCGTACACTGCAACACTTAGCTATCAGTGCGCCTAACAAACTACCGAATATATGATTTACATAAACAGTAATATAGAAGCTTTATAACAAAAATGCCGAAGGCTAATTATTCAGGTTGAAATCCCTCCCCCGCCCCATATCTCCGGAAAATCCCTTCCCCACGTCTCAAGGAGAACTCCCCCCCCAACCCACCCACCACCTCGCATAATTCCGGAGACGTTCCCATGCTTTCTTCGTCTTTTATGTACATCTTCACAGGTAAGCAACATTTGACGTTATCTTTATGACCCATCAACTGAACGTATGGTCCGTGCGTCACTGACCAAAGCAACCGTAACACACTGACCCACCTTTCTTTGTGATTTTAAAGTGCATGTGCCATGGGCGATGTCCTAATTTCGTCTTTGTTTTCACGGCCCATCAGATATTGAGTTTTGGTTATCCACTGATGATTTACGGCCCTAATTCTTCACTGAACGAACCAAGTTCGAACTGGTTAAATATATCATGATATAGTGAATTTTCTAACAATATTATTCAGACGCCTCAAAATAGGATAAGAATAAACAAGATATTGATATCTGCCACAACAGAATCATATATGCGTATTCATGTCGATCTAAAGTAAATATGTCCGACGAGAAGGTGGACATATTCAACGATCGGGTGGTGAAGAGTGCTCCTTAGACGTGAGGTTATGCTTTTGTTGCCACCAAAAAGTCATACCAATTCAATTTCAACAAAAAGTCAACCGTACAAATGCGTTGGAGATTATCCCCAATAATATTCACCCACTACCATCCATATTCCCCACCCCTACTCCTCCTGAATAAGACCGAAAAAATGCTCCATTTATCTGTTAAAATGCTGCTATTTAAAAAAAAATATGGTGATCCCCTATTTTTATTTCATATTTCACAAGAATTATATAAATTATGTTATATATGGTAAATTAAAGAACATTTGACTTTTTGGAATCAGTCTAATGAGCTTCAAATGTGAAAACGGTCTCTGGTCTATACTAACGGGCTCTGGCCCCAGCAGTTGTCAGAGCATTTCCATCATAGCTCTCTAGATTTGTATCTGATACCGCTTATGCCGGTGCTAGGGGGGCCGTGTGGTCATATCATCCAAGTTGCCACATGAACAGGTACAATAAAAGCGTACCTGAGATACAACACATATCACGAATCGTTAGATTCTTGGTATGTGCTTTAGAATAGGTTAACCGGAAGACTATACTGTGAAGTCATGTGACTCTCGTCAGTATGTCGGCACCTCTTCCCACTTCCCTTATATGTGTTGTAATTGTAATACTAACGGGCTCTGGTCCATACTAACGGGCTCTGGTCCATACTAACGGGCTCTTGTCCATACTAACGGGCTCTGGTCCATACTAACGGACTCTGGTCCATACTAACGGGTTCTGGTCCATATTAACGGGCTCTTGTCCATACTAACGGGCTCTGGTCTATACTAACAACCTCTTGTTCATACTAACGGGCTGTTGTCCATACTAACGGGCTCTGGTCCATACTAACTGGCTCTTGTCCATACTGACGGGCTCTGGTCCATACTAACGGGCTCTTGTCCATACTAACGGGCTCTTGTCCATACTAACGAGGTCTTGTCGATACTAATCCAATAACACGGGGTATACACACAAATGACACAATATTTCTACAAATAGTATGGGGGCCCCCCTGTTTTTATTTCACGATTTGTCTTATAAATATGATATTGTGAGCTTTCTAACAATATTATCCAGACGACGCCTCAAAATATCATGAACCTAACAAGTTATTGCTGAAAGTTGAAGCATATTCTCACTTTGAAAGATGAACCTGATCTACTCCCTTAAGTCGCCCTTTCTTGATGATAATCATATAGGACAAGAGGCATAATCCTATAAGAGAGGGGACATAATCCTATAGGACAAGGGACATACTCATAAAGGACAAGGACAAGGGGCATAATCACATAGAGCAAGGGCATAATCATGTAGGACAACTGGTATATTCTCATAGGACAAGGGATATAATCATATAGGAACAGATGCACAATCATATAGGACAACAGGCACAATCATGTAGGACAAGGGGCATCACTTCTCGGGTACTCCAGTCTTTCTTTCTACACTGGATACAGCTTCAACATTTCAACCTGTGGGTCTTAATCCCAAACGAAGTCGTATAGATGAGACAAAGTATATGTGACGACAATACGGGAATAACTCCCTTGTGTGTGAAGGTAATGAAACTGATTTTTTTTTCAATCCAAAACCTGCCAAATCAGATTTTTCGAGGAGTTTACATACTGAAATATCAGCCTCGAAAAAATTGCGATGCTCCGTTGCATAAAAATGGAGATCTGATTGATTAAATTTTTGAGGCATTTACAGTGAGGATTTTCTCTTGTAGCAAAAATATGACACCTCAAACCAAAACATTTTTTTTACACAATATATTAGGAAGTTTGTTTATTGGAAAGAACCACGAATGGTTTTGGTTTGAGGTGTCATATTTTTGCTACAGGAGAACACCCTTCATGAAAATGCCCCAGTTTTTTCGAAGGGGAGATTTCAGTGTGTAATCTTCAAGAAAAAGGTTATTTGGCAGTTTTTAAGTGAAAAAAAAAATCGGCTTTATTACCGTGACACACAAAGAAATTTTTCGTATGTAAACGTCACATATCCTTTTAACTTTCGAAAACGGCTCAGATATTTGCTCTATCATGGGATGGCCATGATGTTGTCGAACTGTTATTGATAACTGTTGACCGCTTCTGTGTTATCATAGCTAAGCTGAACCACATTAACGATAAATACATATCGCATATGTCTCGCCTGGTAGCATTTGTTAAATCCTGTAAAATAGTGCGCTTTGGTTCATTTGGACGAAATTTCGTGAACCGAGGAATAGGAAGATACTTGACATGTTTCTGCTTGGATCATAGTAGCCTACTAAGTTGATTTTCTATTTTTAACGTATAACACAAACTGAAATATACAAAATGACTACCATTTCTCTGTGATACTTATAATATATATACATCACGCTTTCAAGAACTTTCAAATTTGCTCCATAATAGTTGTTTCGTATAGGCTCAACTGATTAGGCGTCACAGTATATTGAAGCTATCGTGCAGGGTCATAACAGCTAGACGGTTAGTGGGTGTGTCGACTTATATACAATGACCAACCGAATTACCGTTGATTTCTACCGCTCTACATGTTTGGACAATTAAAATAGATATTTGAAAATATACTATAATGTCAGATATCAATATATTTCAGCATAACATTTGAGCGTCAATTGCAAAAATCGAGACTACCTCTGTACCTTTTGCCTTTTCGATCGATTTCTGCTATTCTTTTTTTTCACCTAATTTACACGAACATGATTTATTTCTCGAAAAGTATTTATCCTAGACACTTGAAATTTGATGTGATTGTTTGATACACTATGTACTCCTCAACCGTGCCTCAGAATTTCGATAACTATTCTAATTTGCTTTTAATTCAACTTCAAATTTTAACACTGGGAGTTTTTCGATTTTATAAAGAAATTTTCCATTAAAATAAAAAACTTAAAACTGAGACACAGATTTCATGTTGAAGTTGTCTTCTATCGTGAATGATGATGTATGTCACGATAAGTGGAGTACTTTATTGAAAATAGCCATTTGAAAAAGAAGAAGGCTCATTTGACAAAACAATTTTATTAAAATCCGAATAGTTTCACAACGAAGTTTACAGCGAGGGAATGATATATCTGGAATCCTTGAGAAATGCTCTTTAGTAGTATATAAAGAGCATTTGGAGGCCGTTTTAGGGGCGATAAATCTGTTGGCACAACTCCTGGTTATTTTCCCTTGTTCGCAAATTTACGACCCTAAAACGGCCTCCAGGTGCTCTTTTACTGCTATCAAATTGACGTCACGATGACGTCACATCCGGTCACGTGACCGGCCATCTTCGGGAGAATATAACGGTCAATAAGCCTTTATCCGCCCTTCCAAAGCATCAATGGAATGCACGTCATCAAACAGGGTGCCCGACAATATCGCTAGCACTATGCCCAGCATAAAAGGCGAACGGGGAACACTCAGTTTCTCCACATAGCCATACAGCGAGAGAAGGGATACCGTATTGGCCCGAAAAAGAAAAAAAAATACATGAAACCATGGGAAGTAAGATTTATAGTAATAAAGATAACCTATGGTTGTTGTACGATGTTATTATTACGAGCCTAGGATCAGTGCCACCACAAGGTCGAGCGTGTCGTGTCCAGTATATATCCGCAAAAAATAAACAAAACAAAATGGCGGAGCTGCTGTGGCAATTCCCCTACTGGCATCGATCGTGCTGTCATCTGGAGGCAAGGAAGACAACTTGGACTAGGCCAAACCTCTGTGGGCCGAATTTCTGGTCATCTCCCCTGATTTGAACATTTGCGAGCATGTACAATGGGGAACCTACACATGGCCATTTGCGGTATGGAGTGTGGCATCTTGTTTTTCTCGTCTCACCACGTAGAACATGATGGAAGGGATCTCGAAGCCAAGCGATGACATTTTTCGAAAAAGTCACTGTGCGCATGTGCATTGGGCAAGTAGCGCTGGGGTGGGCCCCTAGTGGTCCGATTGGGTCGAGTGAGGTATCAGCGTGAAGCATTGAATGGGTGTGACGTGGAACTGACGTCATTCTGCACATGCGCAGTAAAAAGGGGGCATGGGAATGGACGTTTTGGGGTCGAGGTGGAATCCTGGTAGTCCCATTGGGTCGTGGGAGGTGCAAGGGTGAAGCGCTCCTCCAGGGCGATCATTCATGGGTGGATGCATGTAAAATTATGATTGAGTTTGAAGCTATAAAATCCGGAATCACGTCATATCTCAACGCCCTAGCATATGGCCTTGACGCCATGATGAAGACCGATGAGAGAACAACAACAACAAGTATGACAGATGAGAGAACAACAACAACAACAATAAACTTTCAGTTTATTCTCCCCCGACGCAGGCGGAGCCGCATTGGGTATGTTTACAATTCAAGTAAGCTCTTGTGCAATCAGAAACCGTCGTTTGAGAAAGTTCAATCTTCGTTCGATGTAACCTAAGCATCATCGGTCAGGCCTGGATACTGTTCAGGCAGCGTGTCCTCAAACAGTTGTTTGCGCATTCTGATCGCATTTTCCAGGGCCTCGGTGGATGATAGGCCCATATCCTCTTCCAAGTGACGTTTGGTCTTCATATGCAAGCTATAACGCCTTTCATTTCAAGCGGTAACAGGCTATACAGTTCATAGATGGCCATGGCTGTTTTCCTGATGCAGGGGCGCATTTTGATGTACGCCTGTTGTAAGTTATCCCGATCGGCGTCATCGATTATCGCAGCATGGGTATTAATAGCTTCATGCACAATACAATCCCAGAAGGTAGGTTCTTTCTCACTTTCCTGGGATGTAGACTGAATATCTGAAGTCAAGCTCTCCGTATCAGTATATAGACTCTGAGCAGTTTCTCTTTCTGTATCAGTCGGTGGACTCTCAGCAGTCTCTGTATCAGCATCCGCCTCAATGGACTCACCGGTGTCTTCAATCCCATGCATATTATTCTGCTGTCGCATCATATTGTAATGTCTGGTGAACGTGCGTTCACACTCAGAGAAAGTATAACCCATGTTGATGGTTGAACGTCGACTGTGCACGTTTTGGATTACGCTTGCTTTTATAGACAGTAACGCCCGCCAACGCCCAGTTTAACGCTTCAACGCCTGATGAAATAGCTCGGAAGCTCTGATTTTTATAGATATTCCATGGAATTGACACTAGTTCATCGAAATGTAGAAATGCCCGTCAACGCCTGTCGTTACGCTTTAATGCCCGTCTCAACGCCTTGACGTCCTATCTTAACACCTTAACGCCTTTTAATGATGCGTTTAAACAAATGCTTCTTTCGAGCTATTGCTCTGAAATACGCCGTTTCCCAATTCATGCCCGAGGTTTTCAACATCGACTCTTTTCTTTCGATTTCCATATAAACCGGGTCCTTGTCCAGCAATTTCATATGGGTCACGAGGTCGACATACTGCTAAAGCCCGTCGTATTCTGTGTGCCATTCTGTTATGGGCTAAAATTGCGGCTTTCTCTTGCGGCTTTCTTTTGTTTTCTGTGGCCCCCAACGTCTCGCCCATATCGGCTTCCATACTTCCTTTGAACAAAATCCTTCCATAGCCTCGAGTTTACATTATATTAATTCCCCTGTACGGGTTTGGGTTGGTCCTTCACGGTTGGGTGATATTCCGGGACTGATGGTATGAAGGGGACCCGCCGTATAGGGCGGGTGCTGCCAGGTGTGGTCACGGTGGATGGTGTATATGACGTTACGGTGATCCCTCGCCGGGTAACAGGTGGGTCCCCAACCGGCAATCTTCGGGCTTTTAAGTCTACGAACAGGTAGCCGTACGGACGAATTGTCGCCCCTTGAAACGCCTGCATGAAATGGTCGATGTTCCGAGGATGAATTCGCGTACCAAACACACGAATTTGTGAACTGTCGATGGGATTGGAGAAGAATACTGTTGCTGTATGAAGAAACTGAGGGTTCGCCACTTGCCATTTATGCTGAGCATAGTGCTGGCGATATTTTCGGGGATCCTGTTTGATGACGTGCATTTCATTGACACTTTGGAAGGGTGGATAAAGGCTTATTGACCATTATATTCTCCCGGAGATGGCCGGACATACATGTAGCAGGTGTCACGTGAGCGGATGTGACGTCATAGTGAGGTCAATTTGATAAGTAGTAAAAGAGCATCTGGAGGCGTGTTTTAGGCGAATCAATGGAGATAACCAGGAATTGTGCCAACATAGTTATTGCACCATAAATGGCATCCAGATGCTCTTTATATACTACTCTCTGTCATAGCTATGAGGCTATGAGGCATATTTTAGCTATAAAAAGACAAATTCAAGAGGGTGTGTAAAATTGCCTGCAGGAGGGCTCAGTATACCTAATAGTGTCCTGTGAGTACAGTATTTTCATTATGGCTGAACGAATTTTCGATAGACGACGGCTAGCTACTATATATCGGATCTGATGCCTGGTTTATAGATTCAAAACAATGAACCATGATCGAGTGGTGACTCGACTCCTGTGATGTTATGTCTGTATACAAATGAACATTATCGTACACAATAACGCTATCAGGGCCTTTCAAGTATACACATTTATTGTACATGCAGTATGTATATTTTATCGGCTCATTTGGTTTAGTCATACCATGCAGTTTTTAATGTTTCATAATATTGATAATTACTGCAAGACAAATGGTAAACTGTGTGTTTCGATGTGCACACATACTGATAAACAGTTGTCCGTCAAAGTCTCAATATGCTGGTAAACGTCTGTCTGTCCAACCTTCAATATGTACGATCCGCTGAAGCAGGCTCACATTCATATTTTGTTTGCATGATGCTGTCAATATGGCTCGAAAATAACCTATTTGTTATTTTTTTACCCGAGGTGTGTATGTGGATAAATGACATTAATGTCTTCCACCCCCATCTTCCACACACTCGTTGATATTTCTCTTTCTATTTCGAGAACTGTTCACATAATCAATATGCATGTAATATTATTCTAAAGCTTATTTCTCAAAAGCACGTGAATATCGTTGTGATATCGATTGGTATCTTTATTTGAATGCATGCCTATTTTAATGCATTTTCGTTTCCAAACATGTTGATATATTGGTGGTGAGATCGATATGTTAGGGGTGAGATCGATATGTTGGTTGTGAGATCAATATATTTGTGGTGAAATAGATATATTGGCGATGAAATCGATATATTGATGGTGGAATCGACATGTTGGCGGTGAGATCGATACATTGGTCGTAAGATCGATATGTTGGCGGTGAGATCGATATGTTGGTGATGAGATCGATATATTAGTGGTGAGATCGATATATTGGTTGTAAGATCGATATATCGGTAGGGAGATCGATATGTTTGTGACGAGATCGATATGTTGGTGGTGAGATCGATATACTGGTGGTAGGATCGATATGTTGGTGGTGAGATCGATAGATTGGTGGTGAGATTGATATATTGGTGGTGAGATCGATATAGTGGTCGTAAGATCGGTATATTGGTGGTGAGATCGATATGTTGGTCGTAAGATCGATATATTGGTGGTTAGATCGATATATTAATCGTAATATCGATATATTGGATGTATTGGTGGTGAGATCGATATATTAGTCGTGAGATCGGTATATTGGTGGTGATATCGATATGTTGGTCGTGAGATCGATCTATTGGTGGTGAGATCGTATATTAGTCACATGATCGATATATTGGTGGTGAGATCGATATATTGGTGGTGAAATCGATATGTTGGTGGTGAAATCGATATATTGGTGGTGAGATCGATATATTGGAGATCGATATATTGGTGTTGAGATCGGTATAATTGTGGTGAGATCGATATATTGGTCGTAAGATCGATATACTGGTGGTTAGATCGATATTTTATTAGTAAGATCGATATATTGGTGGTGAGATCGATATATTAGTCGTGAGATCGATATATTATTGGTGAGATCGATATATTGGTGGTGAGATCGATATATTGGAGATCGATATATTGGTGTTGAGATCGGTATAATTGTGGTGAGATCGATATATTGGTCGTAAGATCGATATACTGGTGGTTAGATCGATATTTTATTAGTAAGATCGATATATTGGTGGTGAGATCGATATATTAGTCGTGAGATCGATATATTATTGGTGAGATCGATACACTGGTCGTGAGATCGATATATTGGTTGTGGAATCGATATATTTTTCGTTAGATCTATATATTGGTAATGAGATCGATATATTAGTCGTGAGATCGATATATTATTGGTGAGATCGAAACACTGGTCTTGAGATCGATATATTGGTGGTGAGATCGATATATTTTTCGTTAGATCGATATATTGGTGGTGAGATCGATATATTAGTCGTGAGATCGATATATTATTGGTGAGATCGATACACTGGTCGTGAGATCGATATATTGGTTGTGGAATCGATATATTTTTCGTTAGATCTATATATTGGTGGTGAGATCGATATATTAGTCGTGAGATCGATATATTATTAGTGAGATCGATACACTGGTCTTGAGATCGATATATTGGTGGTGAGATCGATATATTTTTCGTTAGATCGATATATTGGTGGGGAGATCGATATATTGGTGGTGAGATCGATATATTGGTGGTGAGATCGATATATTGGTGGTGAGATTGATATGTTGATGGTGAGATCGATATCTTGATCTTGAGGTAAACATGATCTCAATTTGCAGGCATGTCTTCACTTATCCAGGATATGAGTCTTAATTTCCAAAGTGAAAAAAAATCCAACAAGTTAAATATTCTTGAAAACCCTTAAGTGAGAAATAAATCTGAACGGCTGACATATAAATGTATCTACATGAAAAGGTATACTCTGACGGACTCTTTGGTGATCATTCATATTTCTCTCTCTGCATTGTAGGAAAAATGTAGTTTTTCTCCAACACGAGCAATCCAGGGATGAACCAGTACTGTTCAGTAACTGAGAAGTTCAGATCAGCTGCTGACCTTAATGTACTCAGTAGTAACTGTACATTATCGTTGAGTTACTGACAGGCAACAGACAGTTGGTGTACGGTATTATGCATTTAACTGGACGGTTCTTTGCAGTAACTGAACAGAACTGCACAGAATCTGTACTTTACTGAACAGTTTCAGGATGAACATTGTTAGTGTTTGACGGCGCTGAACTGATGAGTTATCGTTATAGTACTGGTATATATCCACGCAGTACCACTGAGTTACCGCACAGAACCATCCAGCATTACTTTTAATGTAAGAACACTTGAGAAGAACTTTTACTGTGTAACAATTTTGATACCATCAGCCAGTTCGTAAAATAGGGTTGATTGATTTTATTGGCTTATATTTTACATTGGATTTAATCTGTATGAAAACATGTATCAGTATATTCATCTATAGTCTAATTATAGTCCAGGACAGTCTCCCCGTCCCACATCTCATCGTACTCTCTTTTTCATCTAATCTGAAGCGATCTATGATCGCTATTGAAGTACTGGTCGATCAGCAATGATTCGTTCGATTAATCTAGGTTAATCAGTGGGCTATTTAAAGTCACGTGAACCTGGGGTTAATGCGATTCCGTTGGCAAATTTGTCTGACCAGCAGCAACTTGTAACAACAATCCAACAACAATGGTTAGCGCTTACAGGTAGGTTTGGGTTTTGTTTCTATTTCAGTGAAGTAATGCAGTGGATTATTAGTGGTTTATTGATCTATTAATCCGGTAGTTTAAAACATTAAGATTTATATATATATTTTTATTAAAAAAGTATCTATATTCAAATAGGTAAAAAGAACTGTTGCTATATGATTTCGTAATAATGGTTAATAAATGCAAAGCATACGACGCGACGGATCCAAAGATTTTGGGTAAAATTCCATTTAACCCAAACTTTTGGGTCCTTTTGATCCAAATATTTTGGGTATTTCACGTCTGTACCCAATCCTTCCGACAGTGTATTTGAAGCAAATAAATTACAAATGCGGCAGTTTGTATGGTAGAGCAAAGGCAAACGAAATATAGCATATATATGTAAGTGTTATGTTATTCAGTTAACATCATCTTCTTTCCTAAATTTGACAGACAATGCAGCAGGTCGTATCAATATCGTATGAAATCACATGTTTAAATGCTTCGTAATATCTGATTATTTAGTCACAAGTGAATCCATTTTACATATAGATTCAATGTATATCCGTGGGACGAATATCGGGGTTCCTGAGATGTGCTTTCAGCGATAAATGTATTCGTTTGTCATTTAATGGCGACTGGTAACATTCCAATAACAATAAGCAGTGACTAATTACTGTGATGTTCTGCAACAAGCTTCTGGAGTGTAAACAATCCCTACATGCGCCATATCTCCCTAGTATAATCCGTGGCGTGTCCTACTCCTCCTCCTACTTCTCCTCCTCCTCCTCCTCCTACTCCGCTTTACTCATAATATTAAAGAAGCCGGCCAGGGAGGCAAGAGACATATGGGTTTCTCTTCTTAATCCGTAGCGTGTCCGACTCCTCCTCTTCCTAATTCATGAGATCCCTTGGTCACCCTACAGTAGAATGGGTCGACTGCGCATGCGTGATGAGTAGTATAGAAAGGGCACAGCGGGTCGCATAGGTGTGGCGCGGGATAGGGTGGGGCGACAGACCTGAGATTCCATGGGCCAGGCTTGCACCCTACAGTAGAATGGGTCGACTGCGCATGTGCGCTGAGTAGTGCGCGATGAGTAGTATAGAAAGGGCACGCAATCTCCCTATTTTATTTAATCACTGCGGCTCCTTTGGGTGTTCTTGCCTGGTTGGTTCTGATTTACGTCACGTGGTAGGGATATTCATGTCCGTTCAAACACCTGGCTAACCTATAGATATAGAATATATGAGGGTCGGCCCAGATCCCCTGGGGTGGGGACATATCCCTGAGAGCAGTGGGTGGGTTCAATGAAAGCTCGTGTAAATTAATTCATAGAATAACCCGACATACACAATGGCAACGCCATAATACATGCACAAAATTGATTGCATCATTCAACCACCTCGCTGGGAGTCTAATAATATAACCCAGTCAGATTTTTGGACAGGATTTTCGGCCGCGCGCACATCGCCGGATGTATAGAGTAAAATAGATGTATACCGAACATTTCGATTACTTTTCAAGTCTGCATAATACCTCTGTTGACATAGCGTTAAAATTAATTATCTGGAGATTATTTTCCCTGTTAATCTGGACAGAGCATATGAAAAGTAGTTCGTTCATGTGCAAAACCGAAGAAGTTGTTCGGCCGGATTCAAACTGAACCTTGCTTACGTGGGTTCT
Organism: Hanleya hanleyi; assembly: GCA_036873755.1. Lineage (NCBI taxonomy): Eukaryota > Metazoa > Mollusca > Polyplacophora > Lepidopleurida > Hanleyidae > Hanleya > Hanleya hanleyi. Next base: position 18,364 of record JAVTVY010005927.1, read on the forward strand.
CCCATATACGTCATAGCTACGTAGTAAGGTCAACTTTGATAAAAGTTAGTAAAGGAATGATAAATGAGCCTGTGAAATGGAGCATGCGCTGTGGGAATGATGTGCATCATTGTGAATACACACACATAATAGTATATATCTTCATGTATATGTATCATATAGATCAGAGCGAAAATATGTCATAGCTCAGTTTAAGCAACCAGCGCCGGTGTGCAGCGCTCTTTCGCTCATCCTCGCGAGCCAGTGTATCGATCGATAGGTTAGGATCGATACACTGGTTTGGTTAGTTACCCATAGTAGTGCTGGATATAAATAAACTAATGGGTTTCCTCTAAGTCAAACTAATCAGTGAACACGCTAGGTTAGGTTATTACGCAAATCCGCTGGGAAGTACCGTATGAGTTTAAATTTTATACTTGGCCAAACTACTTTGATGTGGAGCTTAAATCGACATCAGAAGTCAAAGCAAAAACCGCAGGCTTGGGATACCGACATGCTAGTTCAGTACAAGCGCGAGGGATGAAATGTACGAGATTGTATAATGGAGGCAACGATTCTAGAACTCATTCGAATCACCAAAAATGGTCAGGTAAACCCTCTGCAACGATTTAGGATTTACCTGGACTTGTGAAGATGTCTTCCGCTTGAATGACTCTTAACATGCATATAGACAGACTAGATAGGCAAATTTTGCTGTAAAAATCAAGCCACGATTATTTGAAGTCTAATATTTTTGCATGTTTCGCAAAATATAGTTTGCCAACACATACTGTACTTGCATAATTTTATCTTTTGTATTTCAAAAGATACCGACCAAAAAAAAACTGATTAGGTCCATGCACTCCTGGATCAACAGCGAATCCTGGCGAGAGTGGGCAACAGTTCGGCAGTTACATCCAAGTCCGAGCTGCCCCATATACTGGTGATTCACAAGTCACTGCGTTTAGAGATATCACACTCCAATTCACGTACATCGCCTGTGGCATCAACGATTTAATCACTCACACTGTGCCTGTCTATCTCATCACTTTGTAGTTTAGTACAATTTAAGTACACATTCTAAGTTTGTAACATAATTAAAAAAAATCTGCTGACTTGTCAGTTTGACTCCGAGAGACCATCGCTTCTGTCAAATTGGTTTCGACTGATTTGAGTGTGCCGTTCAGAGCGGCGTATCAAAAAATAATAATCATGGAGGGATAAATATTATTTTCCTATATGTGATTGTAAATTCCTGTACAGTCTGTTTAATACCCTGACTACTTTGGGCCGCAACACGCGCATTCAGTATTTATCGATGAGTTTATCTGCATAGCCTACAATGTCATTTAATGACCACTTGGTAACATTGATGGACAATGTATCCCGTATATCTTATAGAAGAATGAACAAGTCAGAGGTTCACTGTTCTAAAAGGGCACACCTTTTTACCTCCTCTTTAGATGCCTTATCCTCTGTCCCACTCTGTTTGATAACGGAAGATGCAGATTGGCCGAGATCTGCATGTAGTCGCACAAAAGTCTACGCGCCAATGAATTCAGAGTGTGTATCTATAAGTTGGAGGTCTACAATTTAATGCCATGGGAATAAACACTTTAAACGCTATGGCTGCACACCGCAATATTGCAATATTTCATGACAAGTTATCGCCTCCAATGTATATTTGTGTAACATAAAGGATTCTCCTTTAGCATAATTCCGATGTTTAGAGAATATCTAATGGAATGTTTCATATTTGATTTGGTATTGTCCGAAAGATGAAGATATCGCCCAAAGTAAAATTTCTCGAATTAGGTATTATCGCAGAAAGCATGCATCGAACTCTCTTTCAAGGCTGACCGATAAATATATATGACTGATCGCATCTTTCCATGAAATCTCTATCCGCCCTCATTCTGTATTAAGAAAAAAATGCTTCATTAACATATCTGATTTTCTGGAGGGGTTTTCGCTGAAATTAAGTGTAGTCTTCCTCATTCGACCCATATTCATTGTTTATTTCACAGAAACTTGTATATAAGATGGAGGAAATACGTACTGCTATCCGGGTTGATAATCAGTAGGCAAACCATATTATTCATTCTCCATCTGACCCTCGTTCATATTAAAAAAAACTGCTTCATCAGCATATCTGTTAAACAAATCGTAGTTTTCTTGAGGGGCTTTGGCTGAAATGAATTTTATTCTTCCTCATTTGACACACATCCTTTGTTTACCTTCATAAACCATCTATATTATATTTAAACTTTCAAATAATTTTACATCCGGGTAGATAAAGACAAACATATTTGCGTTTTCTTTTCAATGGCGCGTAAATTTATATATATAGTTACATGCGTGAACGGTTAGGTGTTGAAATGGCAATTTGAAGAGAACAATAGACCGCTTCCTGTCTAGATGGACAACATTTGGACGAACATATTTGCGTTTTCTTGTCAATTGCGCATACATTTATATATAGTGACATGCTTGAACGGTTAGGTGTTGAAATGGCAATTTGAAGGAAACAATAGACCGATTTCTGTCTAGATAGACAAAATAGACCACTTTATTACCTGTGCGAAAATGTATGAAATTTTGGGCCATTGCAAAAAACTACGAATTTTACGTTACTACATCAGTTATTTAAGAAAAATGACCTTTTCTTTTTCTTCGAACTGGAGACCCTTAATTTCTCCGACTTAATAAGCAGCTATGTAGAAATATCCCTTTCTCTACTAATGGATCAAATGTGACTTGCTGTATCCGCTGGTGAATGTGAACCCACAAACTCTCATATTTGTTTCTTATAAAGAGTGCATATCCCCTATCTTGGAACAGCGTTTTTCATCAAACACCTCACCTCACCCACAGTCAGATATTTGGACAGGATTTCAGCCCGAGCAGCACACCACATAATATTTAGTAAAATCGATGTTTGTCGAACATTCCGATTATTTTTCAAAACTGCACATAATAAATCTGTTGACCTAGCATAAAAAAGAATGATATATAGATCTTCCACTGTACCGTACTGTCATCTCGTGAGCCGTTAATCCTATCTGGCCTGGGCTTTTTGGGACCTGTCGTGGCCTGGGGGGGGGGGGGCGAAATCCCCCCCCTAATTATTTTTCTTACCCCTTGAGCTAGGGGGTTGAAACTTACCACACTAAACCCTTGGGTCAAGCTCTACCAGAAAGTGTTAAAAAATCCAAGATGGCCGCTTTGATGACGTCATTTTCAAAAACGACATTTTCGGTCAGATTTTCTGATTTTTTTATTTATGCAATTTTCACTCAAAAAACAGCATGATAAATTAGTAAATATTAATGTGATGTGAAATAAAATAGTTTTTGCCCACTTTTCATCGCAGAATAGCAGAAATTGTGAAGAAATATGACAAAAACTTCACTTTTCTGGGACCCCACATGGCCACCATCTTGAATTTACCCATCATCCTCTCCTCGGGGGGTCATGCAAATAGGCTCAAAATGACCCCAATATGATAAAATATAAAGTCACGGAGTTTCAGCTTTCTATTTTTTTTGTCTTTCCGGAGATAGCACAAAAAGTTTGGTAGGGGGCATTTCGGCCCCTCCAGGCCAGGTAGGGGTAAGTTGCTGGAAAGCGATCTGTTCATTTGATAAAGCTGAACAGAAAAGATTTGCATTCCTATGAGGTTTTGCAAGCAGTTAATGGCGTAGCCCGAATATTACTCAACAGCTTTTATAACAGGAACTTTCGATCATGAGCGCGGATATGCTTTACGAACGATGACTATAGCGACTGAATGTCGGACCGCACGAGGTACAGACCTAGTGCAATATTCACTTTCAACTCATTCGAGCTAGTGTCAACTGATACTGCTATTATCCGTGGACAACAGCTATCTAATGAATGTCGATCTTGTATATATCTTGAGCATACTATACATACATGCAGTATCTATATATGTACATTCTCCAGTGAGTTTTTATGGTCTATCGTCAAAAATACTCTTAACATAACCGGTTATTGTCTACACCAAGTATCGGAGTTAGCGCCACCAACAAATTATCTCCATTCACAGAAGCCACAAAGGCGCGGAAACTCGCACTGTTTTATTTGGTCATGGTATAAGGCAGAACATGAGCAGTCGCTTTAACCCAAGAAATGGTTCGAGTTTGTAACCACCTACAGGCATATATAAAAGTTGAAGATATACAATTTGATGCCATAAAAATGCTAATGAAACCCACATGAAATTTGTCCGTTTTTGTCCCCCTCCGCAACGCGGCCGGGGACTTTAAAATGGTTCTTGCTTCTTTGCGTCCGTGGATGTCCGTGTACGTCCGTGTATGTCTGTTCGAAGCGATAACTTCCTAACGCTTTGTTGGATTCTTCCGAAATTCGGAATACGCATTCCTTCCGACAAGACGCCAGTCCATATTGCATTTCAGCAACATCTGCCTGAAGGTGGTGCCACTAGTTCTTGCTTCTTTGTGTCCGTGGATGTCCGTGTACGTCGGTGCATGTCTGTTCGAAGCGATAACTTCCTAATGCTTTGTTGGATTCTTCCGAAATTCGGAATACGCATTCCTTGCGACAAGGCGCCAGTCCGTATTGCATTTCAGCAACATCTGGCTGAAGGTGGCGCCAATAGTTCTTGCTTCTTTGTGTCCGTGGATGTCCGTGCATGTCTGTTCGACATGTTCGAAGCGATAACTTCCTAAAGTTTTGTTGGATTCTTCCGAAATTCGGAATACACATTCCTTGCGACAAGATGCCAGTCCGTATTGCATTTCAGCAACATCTGCCTGAAGGTGGCGCCACTGGTTCTTGATTCTTTGTGTCCGTGGATGTCCGTGCACGTCCGTGCATGTCTGTTCGAAGCGATAACTTCTTAACGCTTTGTTGGATTCTTCCGAAATTCGGAATACGCATTCCTAGCGACAAGACGCCAGTCCGTATTGCATTTCAGCAACATCTGCCTGAAGGTGGCGCCACTCGTTCTTGCTTCTTTGTGTCCGTGGATGTCCGTGTACGTCCGTGCATGTCTGTTCGAAGCGATAACTTCCTAACATTTTGTTGGATTCTTCCGAAATTCGGCATACGCATTCCTTGCGACAAAACGCCAGTCCGTAGTGCATTTCTGCAACATCTGCCTGGAGGTGGCGCCACTGGGTCAAAATGGATCTTTTTTTCCGTGTACGTCCGTGCATGTCTGTTCGAAGCGATAACTTCCTAACGCTTTGTTGGATTTTTCCGAAATTCGGAATACGCATTCCTTGCGACAAGACGCCAGTCCGTATTGCATTTCAGCAACATCTGCCTGAAGGTGGCGCCACTGGTTCTTGCTTCTTTGTGTCCGTGGATGTCCGTGTACGTCCATGCATGTCTGTTCGAAGCGATAACTTCCTAACGCTTTGTTGGATTCTTCCGAAATTTGGCATACGCATTCCTTACAACAAGACGCCAGTCCATATTGCATTTCAGCAACATCTGCCTGAAGGTGGTGCCACTAGTTCTTGCTTCTTTGTGTCCGTGGATGTCCGTGTACGTCCGTGCATGTCTGTTCGAAGCAATAACTTCCTAACGCTTTGTTGGATTCTTCCGAAATTCGGCATACGCATTCCTTGCGACAAGACGCCAGTCCGTATTGCGTGCAACATCTGCCTGAAGGTGGATTTCAAAATCTGCCGTCTAACTGGGAAAATGTTGTTGTTGCTGCACCAGCCGATCATTGGTCCTCCGTAGAAGATACCACATGTATAGGCTAATACATGTACCATGCCATGAGATGATGCTTGGGATTGCATTTCGCCCACTTACACCTACAGGTGGCGACACCTGGTGGCAAATTTAAAATTTGGTTTCCGGGCAATAGGTTGATGCCTTCAACTTCTCGTCAAATTTGGTTTGCCTTGAGATGTCACTTGGGGTTGCTTCTCGGTTACATAATTTCCATGCTTCACTGCAGGGAAACTATATTACAGAAGCAATCAACTTTCAGTCAATCGTTCTGAGATGATCTTAAAACGTGGGAAGGCAGAAAGACCCTTCCACATCCAACGCCTATAAAGCAGCAGTTGCCTCCCTCATGTATATCTCCTGAGACAAACAATGCTAAAAAATATTGCTGCCATTTCGGCGGGGGACCTAGCATCCTCTGGCTGCTTGTTGTTTCCTCATTTCCTCTGCACGTACCTACATTTCATTCTTCATTTCCACATGTACTTCTCCAATTATAGTATGATATGTCCATTCAACTATACTTTCAGGATATACGTCCTCGTGCTGCTGGTATTTCTTCAATGTCAGGTAAGACATGCACCTGAAATTCTCCATTTTTTCAAAGTATAATGTAAATCATTTTCGTGGAATTCTTATTAACGATAAATATACACTGTAATTTTTTACTGTAAAAGTGCAGTAAGTTACTGCTTTCTTTCACAGTAACTTACTGCAAAACATAACTACAGTATAATACTGTAATACAGTAAGTTACTGCATATATTTATCAAAATACAGTATATTACTGGCACGAATACAAAATACAGTACACTTCACACATTTACTGTAAAATTGGCATAATTTATTGCTTTATTTTACTTTACTGCAGAATATAATTTACAGCATACAGAACAATATTTTATACGAAGAAAATTAAAGTAATTCGCCGTACTGTTTCACATACAGCAATTTCATGCATCTTTAAAAGAAATACATTTTGTATTCCTTTGATTGTGAAATATAAGTACAGAATATACTACTGCAAATTAATTGTTCATCAATTCAGTCTTTGTTTCTGGGTAAGGATGCATGATCAAGTTTAAGGCTCAATAACAACATGCGTCGATGTGAACATTCAAAATATCTATAGTATATTATATTGATCGCCACGTTGTTTAACAGGAAGTTTGTAAAATTTCTATATTACGGAAACAATTAATTTTGAAGAAAAAATCCAAAACATCACATTCCTGATATGTCTACCCTCACAGAGTTCCCATTTTTAGTTTTCTCATCATTCCGTATACTTAGGGTTAAGCAAATAGGCTCAAAATGACCCCAAAATGATAAGTTACAAAGTCGCAAAGTTTCGGCTCTCTATAGTTTTCTTCATTTCGGAGCACGGGAGAATCCCCCAAGGCCATATATGGTTAAGTCTACCTGGCCTGGGGAGAGGCGGAACACCTCCGGCCTTCGCCACCCCCTCCTCCCTTCGCCAGTTAATTCTTATCGTGCGTCTAGAAACGGAGTAGACAGACAGTTTCTGACTTCATAGCTCATCATATTGCTGTAAAGTTTTAGCCCATTCAGATTTCCTGGTTTGAATGGGCATTTTAATTTATTTGAGCAACACTAATTATTCTCTATTATATTTATAAGTTTTTGAGATAAAGAAAAAAATCGAAAAATAACAGAATTCGTAAATCGGCCGGGCCGGAAAATATGGCTTCCGGGAACGTAAAGCCACTTTAACGTCATGACGGACATTATTAACTGTACAAGGGGTAATAATGCAACGATAATAACTTTCACAATATAATACACCCATAATCAGCATATCATATATATTAATTTAATAAATCAGTGCCAGTTTGGTTCAAAGGGGCTTAACTCTTATCGGAGTACAAAAAGTGCTTTTTTACCTGGCTGTTTTTTCTTGTGTGATTATGTAAGCTGATAATGGTGGCCAGACCTGAATATCTCTCTGATGTATCTAAAATCATGTATGTGGGTGTTGGGCTTACATATAATATATGAACTAGTCGAACACTAGTTCCGGCACCTTCATATATGTATGTACAGTGGTAGTACATTCCGTGTTCAATATAGTTATCAGTTTATCTCCTTGACAAACAGACAACAACTTGTCATAGTGTGGACAAATCCATGTATTGACCCCAGTTCCCGCGATGTGGCTTGGAAACTCAGTCACGATATTCTTCCCACAAATCACGTTCTATTTAGTCATCATGTGACTAATATTATCAAATGTACTTCTTGCAATCAAATTGAAACTGCCGACCACCTGTTGGTATTTTGTCAAAATGCTTTGCCCTTGTGGAATTTGGTAGTCGGTTGGATTTTTGACTTCTCTGGCGTACGCTTAAATCTGGACAATTCTGTCATCCGTTTCGGAATCCTTCCAAAATTTCCCAAATACTTCCAGTTTCAACTTGATTTGCTGTTAATTTTTGAATTCCCGTCTAGTAATCTGGTTTGTCCGAAACGAGACTAAATTTAAAAACAAGCCAGTCAACCCTGCTACTTTAATTGTACGCCTCTTGGCTCGCTTGCGTGTACGCATTTTAGTAGATTTCGAACGTTTTTCTTTTAAATCTTTTGCAGAATTTTGGTGCTCCTCTCGTTGATGACCGCGTAGAGTTTTTATTTGACTAACTTTTTCTTTCTTTGTTTCAATTTTTTTTTCATGTACTGTCTAAATATTAAATTTTGTCGATGTCGAATATGTAATATTTTAAAGATGTAATCAGGCTCAAATCTGGGCTGAAATCAATGTCTCTCAAACTCAGCGAAAGTGACATATGTTACAACAGGTACAAAATGAAACACATTTGACCACAAAAAACTAAACTTGTTCACGAGAAAATAGAAGGAATTGATCTTTAAAAATAAACGGCATGGCATGCCGTTTATTTTTCCACGGCCGTGTCAACAAGCGTATATACACGTATGGTGCAGTCTACCAACGTATGCTGTGCGACATTACCGAACCGTAGGCACGAGCCATGACGTTTTCCCATGGCTGCAGCTGTGCAGCATTCAAATTCGTGAGCGTCGCTACGTCAGTCATACGTCACCCAGTGACGTCATTTTCCTCTCCGCGTACAACACACACTCAATGGCGTGGCCGGCAGACAAGCCGTCGAAGCGGGCAGAGTTAAACATTTCTCTGACAAGATATTCTTGAATTCGTTGTATATAACGATCCCACTATCATCAAATATAATACATATAATGCTTTGGTAATCTTCAATGCTGAAAAAACGCACAGCGGAGAGTTTTCAAAATCCATCCATTTTGAGGCTGATTACATCTTTAACTTTGTTCATCACCTGACAACTTTTGGTTACTTCTTGTGCAACTTTTCGAAACAATGTTTGTATTCACATTTCATTTCATGGATACTTTGTTTCCTTTATTATGCTAATTTTTTATGCAACTTTGTTCATCACTTTACTGCTATATACTTTATTTCGTATGCTAATTTCTGTAACAAAATTGTCAACTCTTTCTTTTCATGACTACTTTATAGGCTTTCTTTCTTCCATAAATATTTGTGACTCTTTCTGATTGATATATTTAATTATTTGTTTATTCTTTACAATACCAGTCCACAATAACTTATTTTCTGTTATCTGTCAGGTAGTCTCTCACAATGTGCGTAGCGTGTTATTAATTTAATTTAATATAATATCATATACACCATGCATGACTGTTAACTTTGAGTCTTACGTGTTTGTTCTACATCTAACTGTTATATGTAAAATCTATACTGTTGCCATATTATTTTTTTCAAATAAATTTATTCAAAAGCATTGTCAAGAAAAACCATAGTAAGAAAGGAATATCCTTCCTTTCTATTACTTCGTATGGTGTTTTTTCAGAGTTATCTGTTTGAAATTATATAACAAATTTACAGTAACAATATATTATTGCATTTTTACAGTAAGTTATTGCCTTTGCTGCCAGTAACTTACTGTAAAAGTGTACGTTACGTCTAAGAATAAACGCTTTTGGTGGGTTGCCCTCAAGCAATACAATATAATATTGTCCAAAACATCGATCGGGTCGGATTAATGCCTTGTATAATAACTTGGATAGATGAAGGCGCATCACCAGCGCAATAATCCTTTGATATCTTACCACTCGCTAAAAAAAAACTTGAGTGAAATGTATGTACCTGTTCACTCAAACTTGAGTTACTTTTCACTCAACTCGAGTTACTTTTCACTCAACTCGAGTTAAAACCATTCAAGTTCACTTGAGTGGGATGAATTTCCACTCTTATGATTGAGTGAATGTCACTCAAGTTGAATGCATTCAACTCAAGTTGAGTGAAAAGTAACTCAGGTTTTGAGTGGGATGAATTTCCACTCTTACTTGAGTGAAAAGAGAGCACTTGACTGAACTTAGCAAGGTCAGGTTTATTAACATGGACGGCATGTACAGGGTCGGAGCTCCAAAAATACAGACAACAATTGTCAAGGACTGAAAGTATGAAATCAACGATGTTCAATTTATAACATATCTGCTTCTGAGTAACTGAAGTTCATCACACTCCTCTCGTGTACAAAATGAATTGGCCAAATGAAAAAGTCGAGGTTACCTTGCATGGTGAAACTAATCAGTAGCCTGGGTGATCCAGCTAATTCATGCACTCTCGATTTTATAGGCTCCGTTCCAGGTTTCGGCACGAAAAGGTCGAAAGACCCCCAAGGCAAAGGATGTCGTGAAGGCGGCCATATCGCAGTACAACCAAGAAAGCCGGGATCTCGAGCTGAGGCACCTTTTAGGTATGAAAACTCTGTTTGTTGGATAAAAAAATCTTTGTCTTTTCATGATCCTGGTGCTATCACACGGAATCCATTTTACATTTTTGAATTCCGATTTCAAGAACATTTGTTTGTGTGATGTTCCAAATCACACTGAAATGATTCATTATACCCATTATTTCCCTGAACACTTGCGTTTTCTGGACACCTTCTGCAAAACAACGATTCCAAGCGTAATAACCCTCGTCTTGGCCAAGAAAGACGACTATACGCTAGTGATAAGAAATATCTAGTCTAACCATGTATTCTTTTTATTTTACGTTTGGTTTTGTTTTTATAATTTTTATCTTTATCACATGGCAGTGTGACTAACGTCACAGGTCCTACGAAGTAGGGGTTGATATGATTTAAGTGTGTACTTGACCTAAGACATGTTTTTGCCAATTTCGAGGTTTATAGGTCACCTAAGTAGGTCTGCCCAAGGGATGGGGAAATCCTCCCGAGGGTAGTGCATAGGTTGAATAAATGTAGCATCATGTAACCCTCAGAATATATGGGAATTGGGGGATTCCATCCAACCATAACCATTCTCAGGTGGTCTGAATCTCGAATGAACCAGGCTTCCTGGTATCAGGGAACATTCAAAAGTCACAACGAAACATACAACCAAGGGTTCCCGATGGGCATGAGAGTGCACTCGATGAGCGATCAATAAATAATAAAAAATAATTATCAATCAAATTTTTATCAGAAAATCGGTCAGCTCAGAACTTGCTGGTAACAGTCCCCTAATGCACGTTCATGCCAAAAATCAGGGTTCTAATTACAACACATATAAGGGTAGTGGGAAGAGGTGCCGACATACTGACTGCGTCACATGACTCAACAGAATAATCTTCTGGTTAAACTATTCTAAAGCACATACCAAGAATCTAACGATTCGTGATATGTGTTGTATCTCAGGTACGCTTTTATTGTACCTGTTCATGTGGCAACTTGGATGATATGACCACACGGCCCCTAGCACCGGCATAAGCGGTATTAGATACAAATCTAGAGAGCTATGATGGAAATGCTCTGACAACTCGTATACTGGTAATTGGTGAGCTGTTTCGCTGTGACAACTCGTACATTTGAGATTGGTGAGCTGTATCGTCGTCAGATGTAAATGACGGCATTTAACACAAAAGACTAGTCTGTAAGGCCCGATGTCGACCCAGCATCAACTTCCCACAAGTGCCAACATATATCAAAGACCAAAAGGTCTGTACAGGGGGCGGGCCAACGGTTCTCATTCTGTCGACGAAAGGATTCGGATGGACTCACTCACTCACTGACTACCGGACAATTTTGTAAATGAGAGCCTACTTCGTAGGAATTCAAGGAACAAAAGAGCTATCGGGGTTGTCGCCATTTCTTTTACATGACAAAATCTTTTGATTTTACGATCTCAAACCTGTCAATTCACTCGTCGCTTTCTTTTGGTCTGGTTTGTAGGAGTTGACTTGAAGGTGCCAGATTTTCAAAATGTGGTCCCTCCGATACTGGGAGCAGTATTGGCACCACTGGGCCACGGCGAGATTGTCCGAGCATCTAAACTGATCAACCGGTTTAAAACTATAGCTGAGTGAGTAAGCTCTTCTCTTTGCAGGAATCAGTATGTCATATTAGGATTTGGTTGGTAAATGCTTTCGTGGTGTGGAAGGTGTCTGATGCAATGCATTGTAACCATTGTTATGCCTATGTCTAGACTTTTGCAGTTCTCTCCAGCCCTCTTAGTACGATGACAGTGTCAGATCTGCTGTGCCTAATATGATGCATTGTAAGGTCCTGTCTAGACTTCTACAGTGTCAGATCTGCTCTGTCTAATATGATGCATTGTAAGGTCCTGTCTAGACTTCTACAGTCCTCTCCAGCCCGATGACAGTGTCTGATCTGCTCTGCCTAATATGATGCATTGTAAGATCCTGTCTAGACTTCTACAGTGTCAGATCTGCTCTGTCTAATATGATGCATTGTAAGGTCCTGTCTAGCCTTATACAGTTCTCTCCAGCCCTCCTAGTCCGATGACAGTGTCAGATCTGCTCTGCCTAATATGATGCATTGTAAGTTCCTGTCTAAGACCTCCACAGTGTCAGATCTGCTCTGTCTAATATGATGCATTGTACGGTCCTGTCTGGACTTTTACACTAACAGTTCTCTGCAGCCCTCTAGTCCGATGACAATGGCAGGTCCGTTCTGTTTAGCATAGCCCGTTGCAGGTCCTGTCTACACTTCTACAGTTCTCTCCAGCCCTCCTGGTCCGACGAGAGTGTCAGATCCGTTCTGTCTAACATAGCGCAGTGTACGGTCTTGTCTGGACTTCCGCAGTTACCTCCATGCCCTCCTATTCCGAGGACCGCTAATCCGTTCTGTCTAACGTCACTCATTGATATAAACATCCAGAATCCCTGCTTGACAGATATATATATTTGTATGTTTTCTGAATTCCAGCCTTGTGATGAGTATTTAGACCATATATACCAAACATAATTGTCATTGCCCCAATAACTGTGGATTCATTCAGATGTCAGATACGACATTCATCAAACAGCCGTCGTTCGGTTTAGGATGACCGTGTCAATAACCATGAATTCTCTTATCAGAAAAACTCCAAACATGTCTATCTAGATCTACAATAAAATAAGAATTGAATGCAAGAGACAAGCGGTCAACAGTTCTCAATATGCCGGCAAGACATAATGCCTGGTCATTCACACTGACATCAGTACTCGCTTCTTGTCCAAATGAACGAGCAGGTCGTTTTTAAAGTATGACGCATCTCATGCTATCGTTTTCGACTGTTCTTTCGAATACGACTCATTGTCCCGGATAGTTTGATGTTAACCTTATAGCGTTCCAATGACCCATTGCCCCGGATAGTTTGATGTTAACCTTATAGCGATCCACTGACCCATTGCCCCGGATAGTTTTATGTTAACCTTATAGCATTCCAATGACTCATTGTCCCCGATAGTTCGATGTTAACCTTATAGCATTCCAATGATTCATTGTCCCGGATAGTTTGATGTTAACCTTATAGCATTCCAATGACTCATTGTCCAGGATAATTTGATGTTAACCTTATAGCGTTCCAATGCCCCATTGCCCCGGATAGTTTGGTATTAACCATATAGCGTTCCAATTACTCATTGTCCAGGATAACTTGATATTAACATCATAGCGTTCCAGTGACCCATTGCCCCGGATAGTTTGATGTTAACCATATCGCGGTCCAATGACCCATTGCCCCAGATAGTTTGGTGTTAACCTTATAGCATTTCAATGACTCAGTTTCCCGGATAGTTTTAAGTTAACGTAATAGCGTTCCAATGACTCATTATCCCGGATAATTTGATGTTAACATTATACCGTTCCAGTGACCCATTGTCCCGGATAGTTTGGTGTTAACCTTATAGCATTCCAATGACTCATTGTCCTGTATAGATTGATGTTAGCGTTATAGCTTTCCAATGATTCCTTGTCCCGGATAATTCGATGTTAACCTTATAGCGTTCCAATGACCCATTTCCCCGGATACATGTAGTTTGATGTTACCCTTATAGCGTTCCAATGACTCATTGTCCCGGATAATTTGATGCTAACCTTATAGCGTCCCAATGACCCATTGCCCCGGATAGTTTAATGTTAACCTTATAGCATTCCAATGACTCATTGTCTCGGATAGTTTGATGTTACCCTTATAGCGTTCCAATGACTCATTGTCCCGGATAATTTGATGTTAACCTTATAGCGTTCCAATGACCCATTGCCCCGGATAGTTTAATGTTAACCTTATAGCATTCCAATTGCGTATTGTCCCGGATAGTTTGATGTTAACCTTGTAGCGTTCCAATGATTCTTTATCCCGGATAGTTTGATGTTAACCATATAGCGTTCCAATGACCCATTGCCCAGGATAGTTTGATGTTAACTTTATAGCATTCCAATGACATATTGCCCCGGATAGTTTGCCTCCAGAGTGACTGTTTCAGGGCAAACACAATTTCGTTGCAGTTCACTTTCATTGCAATATCAAGCCATACTATTTCATGACAAACCGACTGAAGGCGTCGGGATTTTATGTATAAGATACCATAGCTAAATATGATAGAATTCTGTAATAGCGTTATTCTCTGTGTACATGTCATATTGATTATCTGTGATGATATAGAGGTTTGGATTTTAAGATATCGTATTTTCACTGGTCTAACAGGAATAAAGGGATAGCTGATGGAATTTCGATTTTCCTTAGCACAAAGGCGGCAATAAAGAATGAGATCACATGTCCGTTTGTGGCGCCGTCTTGTGTGCCAAGCCTGTACCGATCATATGACGGGTCCTGCAATAACCTGGCTAATCCACTGTGGGGTAGTGCATTTATTCCATTTATCCGAGAGCTCCATCCAGTGTACGAATCGGGTGAGTGATAACATTAAAAGTTCTATACTCAGTCTGAGAAGCGTAACGTAGCCAAAATCTCAATAACCAGTTACATGATAGCCATAAGCGACCAACATATCGTTGAAAAGCAGGAACACGCCATTGATCCCCAGCTATGTGGATTGGTCAAAGGAATTCGAAGTTAAGGTACATAAAACCTCACCACACTCTTAACAGCGAACTCACTTATTGAATGGACATACATTGAACTGAGCTATTAAACATTTTTAATAAGAACGATATTTTACAACAACAGATATCAACAATGAAGCCGACCTCCTGGTGGAAGACATAAACGCCTTACACATGAAAAAACCAGTAACTTTCCCAGAAAAGGCGCATGACGAACGTGATTAATCTATTTTACAGGGAACATAGGACCCATGGATGACTTCATGAGGAATGATTTGCCACGGCAGACGGGGGTGAACAACCCATTGCCCAGTGCTCGCAAAATCAGTAACGAGGTGCACGCCTCGAGTGCGTATCCAATAGGGACCACCGTGACATCACAATTTACAGCATTCGGCCAGCTTCTCTCCCACGATATCACGGATACTCCCACCGAAAAAGGTATGTACTCATATATAATTGATGTTCCGTGTACGGAACCGTTGTTACGTCAAACCCGATGACGCTGTCAGTATCACTTATTTTCGCTGTGAGCAGACGACGTACGACTGCAAAAAAATATTGGACATACATCCACGAAGAGCTTTGCCTGGAGCAGATGAAAGACTTTCTGTTTATAGCAGAGTCCATCCTCGCAAGCCAGTGTATCGACAGTTCTGGATATAAATAGGTCAATGGGTTTTCTGTGAATCAAACCAACCAGTGAGCTCCCTAAGCTAGTTGATTACGCCAATCCGCTGCGAGGACGATATGTGACGGGTTTTAATTTCATCGCTGGCCAATCTACTTTGATGTCAGGTGGAAATCGGCATACTTGGGATACCGACATGCTAATTGAAAACAAGCGTGTGGGATGAAATGTACGAAATTGCATAGCAGAGACATCATCAAATTTGCCCAGGTTAGCCCTGGAAGCAGAGTCAGGTTTCTTATTAACAATATACAAAATAGAGTAATGATATTAGTGAGAGTTCCAAAAGGGTCGGGGTTTTTTCATATAAGTTGAGCTGCTGTTCTGTTCTAGTTTAAGTTCCAACACTGCTTGGTTCATTCTCACAAATCCATCGCAATTTACCCCTTGTATTTTATTCCACAGGTTTCGAAGGTGCCAGACTGGCATGTTGTGATAAATTCGTCGATACGTAAGTGCCATTTTCTCTGGCCAGTTTTTAACGAGGTGCCGAGTGAATATGATATGGTGCGGGTAACGATCCTTAGGGCTATGAGTATATAATGGTTGATTTGAATCTTCTCTGAACGATCGATACAGATTCACTAGAGGAAAAGTCTATGGTTGTACTTTGTGTACTCAAATCACGAGATCCATGTTCCTAAATGATAAATAGAAACCCTTGCTAGTATTAAACAATAAAAATGCCATAAAAACAAATGAAACATTTATTTTTTGTATTTTTTTAATTATATTTTTATTACTACCAGTGCTTTTTTTTAGATAATGTTATCATTTTGTATTCATTCGATCAAGTAGCTCATCTTCGAAAAAGTTCAGAATTACTTTATAATTACCAAATTATATATATATATAAAGATTGATTGATATACTAATAATTCATCATGTCATCCTTCTCCCCATTGTAGTCCCAATTGTGCCAGTATTGACATTCCCGAGGGCGATTTTTTCCGAACATTTGGCAGAAAGTGTATGGGCTTCGTTCGGTCTGCGGAAGTAACGGATATCGACTGTGTTACAGGTGAACAATCAAATTTGTGGTACATTGTGAACTTTTGCAGCTGTAAATTTTACAGCAATTTACTGTAGCTTTGTTGTCAGTATACTGTAAAATGTACAGTAAACATGGGAAAATCCATTCGCAATATTTACTGTGTGGTTTACAGTGAATTATTGGCAAATTTTCTGCAATAAAACTACAGTAAATTGTTGTAAAATTTCAAATATATGGAAATTAATAGAATAATCATTTGAAAACGGTGATTTATCAACAGGTACACTCATTGCACTCTCGTTATTTACCATGAATTATTTTTCATTTTTTACTTTTTCCATTAATATTTTTACAGGGCGAAGAGAGCAGTTGAACATCGCTTCGTCCTTCGTTGATGGCACCAGTGTATACGGCCATAACAACCAACACGTTGAAGAATTGCGAGGGGAAGGAGGTTTGTAGACAGTGTATACACTATCTGTGGTTTTCGATGTCATTTTTGTCTGATATCCGCTAGACAACCGTGAATCGTTTGGTCGTTTTCATACAAATCGGTTAGTGAATACACAGACGAACTAAAAACGTGTTTTCAAGGCAATTGTTGTCTGATATCCACTAGACAACCGTGAACCCTTCGGCCGTGTTCATACACATCGGTTAGCGAATTCACAGACGAACTAAAAATGTTCCTTAACCCTATCTGGCCTGGGCTTTTTGGGACCTGCCCAGGCCTGGGGGGTCGAAATGGCCCCCCTAATTATTTTTCTTATCCCCTGAGCTAGGGAGCTGAAACTTACCACACTATACCATTGGGTCAAGCTCTACCAGAAAATGTAACAAATCCAAGATGGCCGCTTTGATCACGTCACAGTGACGTCATTTTCAAAAACGGCATTTTTTGGTCGATTTTTCGGTCGGATTTTCCGAATTTTTTATTTATGCAATTTTTTCGCAAAAACTGTATGATAAATTATTAAATATTAATGTGATGTGAAATAAAATAGTTTTTGCCCACTTTTCATCGCAGGAAAGCAGAAATTTTGAAGAAATGTGACAAAAACATCACATTTCTGGTACCCCACGTGGCCGCCATCTTGAATTTACCCATGATCCTCTGCTCAGGGGGTTATGCAAATGGGCTCAAAATTACCCCAATATGATAAACTATAAAGTCCCGGAGTTTCAGCACTCCATTTTTCGTCGTTCCGGATATAGCGCAGGAAGTTTGGTAGGTGGGTCATAATGGCCCCCCAGGCCAAGTACATGTAGGGTTAAAATAAGTCAGTTGCTTAAAATGCAAAAATTAAAGCGCCGTTTTATGATACAATGAAGTTTCCATCAATACCTTGTAACATATGTATATGCCGTTCAGACTATATACCAACGTACTGCCCAGTATTTGATAACTTGCATTGTGTATGAGGTTATTTACCAGAATAGTCAATATCTCTATCCGGCCCATTATCACCGCCGGCATGGAAACATGACAGTTTGGGTAGCAAATCTCTGCACGCACGTTAAAGGGATATTCTCTGTTGGGAGAAATGATTCGAAGAACAATGTGCAAACCTTGTTTCTTGTTGACCTCTCCGACCACTCGCTATACAGCAGTAACAGTCACGGAGAACATTAAAGGAGAAGAAAACATATGACTAATGTATACACTGAATGAAAGATCTATCTCCCCCGTATCCAAAAATGTAAAGAAATATTTTTTGCGATTTTTTCCACTCGATCAAATCGGCGTTCACCCTGCGCATCGTTGTCTCTCATGCGTGCCGCCATTTTGGCTCAGGTCGTCTAAGTATGTGACGTCATCCGGGCCTCGCCGCTCTCTAGCGGGGAAGGCGAAAATATAATGACATTGCATGGAGATATATTACAAACCAAGCCTTTCTTACATTGGGATGATTACAATTTGACAGGAATAGGAACAGAACGTCGTGATATGACTGAAATAGGGTTGAGAGACTAATAAACTCACTTTAATTTATTGCATCAGCCTCACTGTGCAAAACTTCTTCTCTGGTGCGTTTGAAGTAAAATTCTGCCGACCGACGTTATGCACCCACTGTTTCAGGTTTCAACATTGGGAACCGATGAATTGTCACGGTCTTTGGAAGGTTTGGATTCCCAGTTCCTTTAGAACAGCCAAACACCACACACTGCGGCATGATGCCCGTGTATTTGCGGAATATTGGCACACTACCACTATCAAATTATAACAGTTTACAAAATATAAACTTGCAGTCCCGAGAGCTTCTCATACTTTAACGTACAGAGCGAAAGTGAGTATAAGCCCGGCTGACATCACGCAGCGATGCGCACAATATGTTTTCGGCATTTCTGATTGGCTAAAAGAGATGCAAGCCCTTGTAATGGCGTCACTTTTGAATTCGTCCACAGGCTCCAGTTTTTGATGTTTCGATATGAATAGATCGGCGGTAAAAAATCGCAAAAAATATTTGCTTACATTTTTGGATACGGGGGAGATAGATCTTCCGTTCAGTGTATACATTAGTCACATGTTTTCTTCTCCTTTAAGGTACCGATATTTACAATTGTAGGCTCTCCTCATCTGTCGAGGAGCGCAAGCACCCACACGGAGCCTGAACAAAAGATTACACAAGCTAAGATTCGTTCCGAAAGTAGCGGCTTTCAGTCCAAATGTCAATACGTCTTTTGCCGCTGATCAGGCCCCATAAAGCTGCATCGGTACCCAAGGACAATTTTCAGTCTTGCTATGACCTATAGCTCCAGCATTTTAGATAGATATTTTATGACCGTAAATTCATCTTCACTCGTATGCATTATTAACCTCCCAGCAACGAATCTTCCACTCCCACTTGGCTTGCTAGACGCTATGTCTACATGATGACCATTCACACTGGCAGCCCGGGTGGATGACGTCTGAAGATTTGTGAAAGATGAAAGCTGCTGGTGGGTTGACAAATAGACCAAATCAATATAAATTCATAAACATCTCATCTAAAATATAAGAACAGTTGCAGAAACTATTCGTACATATCTTATGAATATGCCCCCGATTACATTTCGCTAGCAGTCAGGGTAAAAGAAAAATGCCAACATTGAAGTTCAAAATGTCGGCTGACCAGAAGCAGACCCCCTGGTTAATGGCCAGATCTTTGGTCGCCCTCCCTCGGCAGATGACGAGGCACTATATTTGTCTTTACATTTAGGGACCATTCAAAATTTATCTGAGGGGGCCGGTGGGTGAGGAGATCTGTCGCTTTGAGCCCTACAGGGGTCATGTGTAGCTAGACTGTATTGTGTGCCAGAGGGGTCATCAGTAACTTGATAAATGATGATAAATGGACAGCTGTTCAGCTAAGATTTCTTGAGCTTCTGTATGAATTTCATGTTTTTAATGTTGAAGAACCAGGATGGACTTTAGATCAGGAAACACATGTATCAGAACACGGCTTTGTTTATCCATGGAGCCTATTAAACAGTAGGCTCTATGGTTTATCATAAACCTAAACAACATACAGTACCATAGATAGACCTATGTTCTGTTAGCATTAATCTCTGTACAAACCTCCTGTAGTGTAGTAGGACATGAGACTGGTAAATGGCTTTATAATCATATTTACTCTTCTCAAGATGTATTAAAAGCTAGGCCCCTATTCAGCTAGATTTGAGTTAGTACACAGTGCATCTATAGCAAATCCTTTATCTAAACACATCCAGGTGCAGTGCAGCCTTGACCTTGTGGACATTGACTAGCTAAATGAATATAGCCTGAATTTTGAGACTGAAACAAATAATTTCAATAATTTATGCTGCCCCAAAGTTGAAGAAATAAATTGTGGCGTACTACAAGACAAGTTGCACTGACGGTAGTTAAAGTCATGATGAGGATAATATTATAAAATATAATAATTTTAATAGTTTTATAATAATAAAATGCCATCTATTTTTTGCAGGCTTTTTGTAGCGAAGCCGACATGATGAATGCATGAAATTAATCGGATTCGTCCGTATTTTTATCAAGTTTATCTCTGTGTCAGTATAACAAACATAACCTCATTCTTTCCCTGAGCGGTTGTATGTAGTATTATCTATCATAATTATGCAGTATGACATAATTTTACCTCAAACCGATGAATGCGAATAAATACGTCATACAGAATAATCTCCGAGCTCCTCGCAGTTACGTCGTAGTGTAGAACTGTGTCACGTTCCCTTTCATATGGATAATACCATACCGCGAATCAGTTTATCAACGAATATTTATTT
Source organism: Hanleya hanleyi (assembly GCA_036873755.1). Taxonomy (NCBI): domain Eukaryota; kingdom Metazoa; phylum Mollusca; class Polyplacophora; order Lepidopleurida; family Hanleyidae; genus Hanleya; species Hanleya hanleyi. Next base: position 39,407 of record JAVTVY010005927.1, read on the forward strand.
AGCTCTTCATATTATTAACGTGTTTTCAATCGGTCTTAATATAATTTCACACTGCATCATTTTAGTGCCCCTGGCTAGGTTGGAATGGTGTACGGACATTTCCCCCTTGGACATTTCCCCCAGTGGACATTTCTTCCAGTGGACATTTCCTCCACCCTATATTTTTAGGTTATTTTGAACATGGTTTTTAAATAATTTTGTAATAACGCAATTTTTTTTTCTATATATAAGGATTTCCACATATGTTTTACGATAATTGAGTCACAAAGTGATAAGTTATTATACATATATATATATCAGTATTATACAGTCAGCACATTTTAAAACAATATAAAAGATGTATACATGGTATATAGCGTAACATTAACTGTTCATAGGTCGGCGTCATGAAGCCATTTGATGAGCATAAAACTGAACTGAAGTGAAAACTGAGGTAAAAAATAGAACAAAATAATATTGCTTAAAAATACATCTTTTATTTTACCACAATGTGATATGTTTTCTTAAAATGTTAAAATATATAATATGTATATGATTTATATGTTATCACTATGTGATCCATAATATTGTTTAAAAATGTGCTATATAATATATATGTGCCAAATTATTTTAAAACTATGTTCAAAATACATTGTAGGGTGGGGGAAATGTCCATTGAAGGAAATGTCCACCGGGGGAAATGCCCACTGGGGGAAATGTCCATGGGGGGAATGACCTTGTGGTGAGATGGCGGGGGGGGGGGGTCATTGATAAATATGGTATCAGGTGAGGGGGGGTCACTGGTAACCTTCCAGCCAAAGGAGGGGGGGGTCACACATAACTTAGGGTCATCAGCTGAATTTCCACCGGCCCCCATCAAGATAAATTTTGAACGGTCCCTTAAGGCAATGTTAACGAAACTTTACCGGGCTGATTCCTTAACTAAATCGGAATTTTCATCTTTCTGCAGGAAAATCGTTTTAATGTAGGTACAATACCAATTATTCAATCAGAATTTTTGATCGTCATTTTACCAACTAGCATTTTTGGTGTATTTTTTGGTTCTATTTTTCTCATTCAAATGCTGCAAGATGATAAACATTTTTCAGGTCCGCCCGTCGAACTTGGAAGTTATGCGTGCTTGTACATCTGCATGCTATCATGATTTTGCCCTTTTCTCTGTTGAACGTAGTGCTTGGGTAACCTAAACAGGTGGCCCGGCAATGATAGCAAGCGCCAGATCCGACATTCAAAATTCAGCCGTCGTTTATAGAAGAATTTCCGCGTCAATAGTCGAGAGATCTGGCATCTGAATAGAACAAAAATCATATTTCCCGCTCGTATTATTGACGTTTTATCATTCCTCGCAATAAAGGCAGCAAAAATCGTGATCTTTATCTTGGACAGATTACGTTGCAGGGTTAACAGATTAGATAGGAAATTTATTTATTTATTGGTCTGAACTTGAGCATGTAAGCAAGATCAAATGTGATTTACAGAGATCGTTTTTCTTCCCACAGGTCTGCTGAAGACTGCATTCCCGAACCACATGCCCTTCCAGGCACACCCAAACAGCAAGGCATTCGCAATGGGCATCAATATGTTTAAATCAGGTACGTGCCGTAAGAGAGCGCATGCTTCGACTATAGCCTTTAAATTGTAAATCATACACTATTCTTAAAGTGAACGTAAAGGCTGCGACAACAAACGCACTGTGTGGAAGAACTATATTAAAAGTATCATTTGGCAGCAACAAATATTTTTTGTGATTTTTTCCCTTCCAAAAAAAAAAATACCAAACACGGGAATTATTGACTGATGCAACGAGCGACTGGAGTCGGCCATATCAGTTTATTGATTAGCCTTGCGCCAATGAAAACGCTTGTACGGAGCACGTGATATTTTCCTGTGATGTAGTATCACTTTGTTTTGGCATCGCTGTAGCACGAATTGTAATTGCGGTGGTGGAGACCTCGGCTGTTTCAAGCGTGTTTTGATTGTGTTGCGTGTCTCCAGCAAGTGTTTACTGACCTGAAACGTTCGATGAACTACTCACTACTTTCGTCGACATCGGAGCGTTTTGGTTCAAACTGGTAACCCTGTAAACCTTCATATGTCTCTTCATCAGAACTTGAAGTCAGGCTAGCCTCCTCGTGCGTCGCTAT
>JAVTVY010005929.1:0-41396 GCA_036873755.1 Hanleya hanleyi
AACGCCAGATTTAATTTGAAGGACGTTGCTTGGTCATTGAAGATGGCTTCCACGTAGCTGCGTAGACGGGCGAGGTCGGTCAGTCGAAAAGTGTAGATATCTTGAATAGGGCGATGACGGTGGAAACAGTGCCGTATCATGGTCCAATGGCGCCGATAGATGTCACTCACTGGATGGTCGTCCTGTAGCAGATCGCTAGGGGCATCCACAGCATCTTCCGAAAAATGTTCGATGTCGTCAGGCGTATGACTCGAAACCGTAACGCTGGGGTCCGGCTGGATATCCAGGCCCTCCTGGACTGTAGGTATAAGCGGGCTCTTCGTCATCGCATCACCAATGGCGTTCGTCTCCCCGGGTTCATCTTCTCTGGCTCTGACCTTCCGCGGCTCCTCCTTAGTAGAATGTTGTCGCACATGCCATGGTACCGGGGCATGAATCAAACGTTGGTGCTGTCTTAACCGACTGGGTCGTTTGAAGAGTCGACCACAATCGTTACATTGTACCGTCACACCCTCGTGGAGTGCCTTCTCATGGCGCAGTAAATTATCCTCCCGATTGAATGATCGTGCACAGATTATACAAGTATACCGTGTATCGTTGTGGGTGGAGGCCTCGTGACGTCGTAAACTTTCTATTCGAGCAAACTGCTTCTGGCAAGTTGTGCAAGTGAACATCTTGGTAGTTGACAGAGTATCGGATGAAACGACCAGGCCGCTTCCCTTTTATAGTACGCTAGCTGGTGATCTATTTCTAGCACACTTTTAGTTCAACTACCCCAAGTCGAGGACCAGACATATAGAGTATGTATTGCATGCTATGGTATTCATCAGTGCAAGGGTGGCACATTCAGCCGATGGGGGTGGTCGGTCAGCTTGGTAACGAAAAACGTGACATTGGTCACCTCTCTACGACCCATTGTGTGTTGGGGCGTTGTTGTTGGGCCCATTCCAAGGGATCCACGGTGTCCAGTTTCTCCAGCATTGCCTCTAGCGACGCCCGGTTAATGATGGTAAACGGTTGGTCAAATACCCGGATGTAACTGCTCGGGTAAAAATATCGGGCTGCTTGGTCTGTGTCCTTATGCTGCAGCACATAACCAAACGCCAGATTCAACTTGAAGGCCGTAGTTTGATCGTTGAAGATGGCTTTTACGTAGCTGCGTAGGCGGGTGAGGTTGGTCAGTCGGAAATTGTAGATATCTTGAATGGGGCGATGACGGTAGAAACAGTGCCGGATCATGTGCCAATGGCGCCGATAGATGTCACTCACTGGATGGTGTTCGTGTAGCAGATCGCTAGGAACATGTATGGGTTCGTCCATGAAGTGTACTTTGCTCTCCTCGTCGTGCAAAATCTGGCCCAATGTCTTGTCGTCGGAATTTGACTGTTGAATTAGGGCGACATCATCATCTTCAACCCTCGTGCGATGGATGGGAGTTCCCGCTTTCTCGATACTGGTGCCTACGGACTCTTCTACCTGCAGACGTGACTGCAGAACAGGGTGTCGTGTGCGTTGGTGTCGCAGCCACTGACTGGTCAGTTTGAAAATCCGACCACATTCTTCGCATGGACGCTTGGGTACTTCATGGCGTGCACGTGTGTGGCGCTGTAAATGATCTGGGCGCTGAAACGACAGTGTACATATCGTACAGCTATGCCGGGCGGTTCCTTTGTGCTTGGTAGCCTCATGGCGGCGCAAGTCGTGCAGACGAGTGAATGCTTTCGAGCACGTAGTACAAGTGAACATCTTGGTGGTTGACAGAGTGTCTGATGAAACGACCAGGCCGCTTCCCTTTTATAGCACGCTAGCTGGTGATCTACTTTTAGCACACTCAAACGAACCCCCACAAACAGGTCAGTACCATCTCCTTTCCTTCAATTCACATCGAAAGTGACGTCATACCCCAACATGTCTAAACATGATCCGACACTTTTGATACCTCACTCGACCCAATCGGCTCATTAGGGGCTCCCCTAGCTCCAAAACGTCTATTTCCATACCCTTTTCCCACAATTCCCTGTCTGCGCATGCGCAGAATGGTGACAACGCCCGAGCCGCTAGTCCAGTCAAATGCCCCTTCACAAATGCTTCACTTTTGATACCTCAATGACCCCATTGGACCATTAGGGGCTCCCCTAGCTCCAAAACGTCTATTTCCATACCCTTCGGCCACCGCGCATGCGCAGAATGCCGATACTTCAACCCCACACCCAGCCCATCAGATGACCCTTCACGAATGCTTCACTTTGATACCTCACTCGATCCCATTGGACCATTAGTAGCTCCCCTACATCCCAAAACGGCTATTTCCATACCCTTGGGTCATCGCGCATGCGCAGAATGCCGCTATGTCAACCCCACACCCAGCCCATTAGATGCCCCTTCACATAAGCTTCACTTTGATACCTCACTCCACCCAATCGGACCATTTTATCTAGGGACTACTTTATCTCCGCGGAAGCTTTTTCCCGAGACCGAATCACCGCCAGACATGATCGCATCACCGCGGATGAATACATCTTTGACCTGGGTCACGTGATATGCAAATTTGGAACTCTCCTGTGCTGGAGGTAGCTTTTGGTCCTTCTGCCGGAACTATACTCCACTTGACCTCTGTGACCTTGAAATGAGGTCGAAATGAGGTCAATACGCGCTGTAAATGGTACTATATACTACTAAGGTTAGGTGCGACGTTAAATTTCAAACAACCAACCAACCAACCGACTACAAAGCAACCATATGACTCTACAGGGAAGAAGTCGTCGACACCCAACATTTAGACCCGGAGGAATCTCGGACGTAGCCTTAGTATCTCTTATTGCAGTTGTTCATGTGGAGACTATGAAGTATCCACACGGCTCCTAGCACCGGCTTAAGCGGAATTAGATACTCTAACTCGGGAGCTGTGATGACAAACTCATCTGATGTTAATGGATGAGCATCATGGACGTCTGATGGAGTAAACGCCTTAACATGGAAAACCTGGCAAATGCAAGAATACCTAGGAAAACTAACCTGTAAAATCCGACGTCGTACGGCTTAAATCCGACGTCGTACGGCTTGTATGCTATGATTGTCTTTTTGAATATGATTGTCTGTGATATACTATGATTGTCTTTTTTAATATTGTGCTATTGCTGTTATATGGAATACGGAATAGGTCATTGGATTATGGCTTCGGATATTCTTAAATGGAAGATGGCTGAATTAAGAAGCTTGTAAATCCTATAACAAGAATAAATGAAAAGTAACAGACTAGTTATGATCCCCGTGTATTTACAACGGCGATTCTCAGATGGAATACACAAATATATGACAACAATACGTATTTTAGATCTATCGTCTACGATTCACCTACTAGGATATAATATGTGTAGAATTCACGAGTTGGTTAATGTGTTCATCCGTTCTGATTATTCCAATTAAATTATGTTGTCAAAAGTTGATGATTGGATGAAATATGAATCAGCAGACTCCGTCTAAAGGAAGGACAACTTAGAAACACTTTACACCATCGATTGTGTATTATCTGAAGAAGTACTGGGAGCAACGTTATAGTCAGATGGCCAGGGTGGTGAAATGACGTTCCCGTAATCATTTTCCCCTGAATATCTACAACCTGTTTTAATATGTCAAGGATAGCTATGTACACTTGTTCTGACCGGTTGTCAGTTCCTAGGTGTGTGCATTGGATTTTTATGGCAATAAACGTACAAATCTCAACAGAAAATACTCTAATTTAGAAAATATTTTTAACTCTAATATTTTTCAACTGAAAATCCACAAACAATGCACCGAATTATGCATATTTGCCACAGGTAACATCCCAATACCGAATGGCACAAGGTCCGTCAAGGGTGTTCGTGTATGCACCAATAACATATGGAAAACCGACCAAAAATCACATTTTTCATTATTTGTATTGGAACATTATTGGTGAACCTGTCACGACTATTATACTCAGATACATAAAACAGATATTAATATTTACCCCAATTATTAGGTTTCACAATGAAGTATTTTCCATTCATATAACCTATCTAATGCCTGAGCAATTAGACAAAAAATTACCCCACCCACCTAAATCAGATTCCCACACCAAATTCAGCATATTTACTGTTAATCACTGACGCACTTTTCTTTCGAACAATTTTGTCCGAAATGTTGAAACGCATATAATTGTGTCTTCAGCTAAGTCTGTTTGGTCAGTGTGCTGTAAATTTTTATGATACCACAGCGAAGTGTATTCTCAATGCACCGAATTTTCTCGAGAATCTTGTAACACTGATAAATTTGTCCTTAAATCAGGTCGTTTGAATTTTACAGTAAATGTTTTCTTGGCATCACAGCCAAATGTTTTCCCCATAGGGATACATCAGTACTTCAAATATCCTAGCTATTATTCAGTATCTGAGTCACTGTCATCAGCCGTTGTGTGCGGATTGCTCGAGTTTGGACAGGACATCGAACAGATACATCCCAATGAGCACTGCATCTGCTTCTGGACACTGTGTGAAGAGATATTCATATACACACCCACTTTCTCGGGGTGTTCTGATCCTACACCTGCCTGAGTATAGGAGTTATTATAACATCATGTACCTCAGAGCAGTTGTTTCGGATAATTTCGGGAATATATCCTATGTATATCCCAGGCATATCTCTCATCAGGGGCCAAGCCTAATCATGAATATAGTTAATTATTCGCGTTATATACTCTCATATTCTTGTAGATATAGTGATGCCGGTATTGCCCACGGGGTGAAATCTTATATAGTATTTTAGATTTACACTCCTCTTCATCTTCGTTACTCTTGTCCGTGCTGCACACGTTGTGTAATCGTTTTTTTTTTTAATTTCGATTCACACACGTCTTGTTTTTCTCTTCTTTCTTGCTGACGGTTCTTGTCAAGTGCCATTTTATTTTAGCAATATACTTGATTGACTGGCACGATCCCGGCATGGTCGTCAAGCGAATCGGATTATGCGTCGAAAACATCTACCTCAACACTCGGGCCTGATAGCATATTCTTACTATTTCTCAGTTCAGGTGTCGGAACATGGATTTCACTTAAAAGAAATATTTAATATGGTGCATGTTCATTTCAGGATGTCAGCCGCTCTCTGCATTCCGTATCTCAACGGTAGTAGCCTGTTGGAACATCTGTCGCAAGCCGTCAGTTGAATGATCCATGTGTGAAGAGATGTTCATATACACACCCACTTTCTCGGGTGTTCTGACCCATGTGTGAAATGATGTTCATATAGACACCCACTTTCTCGGGGTGTTCTGGCCCATGTGTGAAGAGATGTTCTTATACACACCCACTTTCTCGAGGCGATCTGACCCATGTGTGAAGAGATGTTCATATACACACCCACTTTCTCGGGATGTTCTGACCCATGTGTGAAGAGATGTTTATATACACACCCACTTGCTCGGGGTGTTCTGACCCATGTGTGAAGAGATGTTCATATTCACACCCACATTCTCGGGGTGTTCTGACCCATGTGTGAAGAGATGTTCATATATACACCTACTTTCTCGGGGTGTTCTGACCCATGTGTGAAGAGATGTTCATATACACACCCACTTTCTCGGGGTGTTCTGACCCATGTGTGAAGAGATGTTCATATACACACACACTTTCTTGGGGTGTTTTGACCCATGTGTGAATAGATGTTCATATGCATACCCACTTCCTCGGGGTGTTCTGACCCATGTGTGAAGGGATGTTCATATACACACCCACTTTCTCAGGGTTTTCTGATCCGTTGTTTCGGATATTTATTTGTCTCATTCAACCATGTTTTGTCATTCTCCATTAGGAGATATGAAGCTGGCTGTCAACAGGATCAAGTATACTCTCATTATAACCACGTGCGTACCAGTGGTGTAGAGGTAGACCAGTTGTCCACGTATAGATCTACACGCTGAGCTTGAGAGGATTGTAACATACACTGCCTTCTGCAGTGGGTGTCAAAATAACCAATCAGCTGCCAGTACTTCAACCAATCAGTCAGAGCGATTCTGTGCCAATCAACGGGTGACCCGCGATTTGTTATAACCAATTAGATTATTGGCGCCATGTAGCGACTGGGTCCTTCCACCTGGAGTTTCATCATTCAACTGACGGCTTGCGACAGTGTTAGATGTTTCCACAGACTACTACCACGGAATGCAGACAGCGGCTGACATCCTGAAATGAACATGTACCGTATTAAAATATCTCTTTAAGTGAGATCCATGTTCCGACACCTGAATTGAGAAATAGTAAGAATATGCTATCAGGCCCGATTGTTGAGGTAGATGTTTTCGACGCATAATCCAAATCGCCTGACGACCATGCCGGGATCGTGCCAGTCCATCAAGTATATTGCTAAAATACAATGGCACTTGACAAGAACCGTCAGCAAGAAAGAGAAAAACAAGACATGTGTGAATCGAAATTAATTAACGATTACACAACGTGTACAGCATGGACAAGTGTAACGAAGAAGAAGCGGAGTGTAAATCTAAAATAATATAAGATTTCACCCTGTGGGTTATACCGGCATAACTATATCTGCAAGAATACGAGAGTATATATCGTGAATAGTTAACTATATTCATGATTAGGCTTGGCTCCTGATGAGAGATATGCCTGGGATATACATAAGATATATTCCCGAAATTATCCGAAACAACTGCTCTGAGGTACATGACGTTATAACAACTCCTATACTCAGGCAGGTGTAGGGTCAGAACACCCCGAGAAAGTGGGTGTGTATATGAACATCTCTTCATACAATTGACGTTGTAAATTTAGTACTTACTACATTCTAGGGTATCTTATACAAATTGGCCGATAATGCTACATTTATGTCAGGTAAATGAAGTTTAGCAGCTTTTCTATGAGAAGCACTAATGTTTCAATACATTAGATTGATTAGCGATCGCCATCTATCACATTCATGGCATATGTTTTGTCCCGTTCTGCCTCTTTCACAAAAAGCTCAAATTTAGCCAATTTCTTGGAAATGAGCGGTGGGGTAATATTCTCAGTCATTGCTCGGTTCCACGAATCTATTGTCCGATCATTCCTATTTTGAGGGAAAGCGCACTTATTTGCGCAAATTTAGATATCCTGATAAGGTAGTTTGGTTGCTTAGAGAACATACTGTAATAAATTGACTAAAATTTGAAAAATCAAACATGCAGTCGCCATTTTCTGAACGTTTTCTTAAATTGCATCCAGTAGATACATTAGAACACTCTGAAGTCTTCACACCTTTTAACCACGCCTAGTGGCTATAAAAAGACGCATAACGTGATACTCAGAGTGAACATGCGTCACAGTTATGAATGATTTTGTGAAACTAGTAGTTTTCTGGCAAATTTATTCGTAATCCCCGCACCGATAACTCCTGCACACACCTGCAAGCTGACAACCGGTCAGAAAAGATGCACAGTGATCCTCTTTATGCATTAGAAATGGTTGTACGTATGCAGGAGAAAATGTTTACGGGGCGCTAAACTAAGCCACTTTTTCACATTGGGCCATCTGACTATCAGCACTGTTTGATTGTTTGACACGGTCTTGTGTGCAGGCCTACGTTGACTTGGCTACGGCCGTAGAGAAAATTATCTGCCGGTTGCCCATTCGATTTGCCTATGGTGGCAGGCCAACTGAATTTTGCATTCAACAGAGAAAATGTGAAAATAATCAGTTTGGATATTCCCGGTACCATCAGAATTTGCTTCTGTTCTGAAAAGCACAACTTTTCACGCTAACCATCGAATAGGTACAAAAACACGAACATGTTTGAGCAAACTCCGAACAGCGCATGTTAGCTGAACGATCGACTATCGTCTATGCTAGAGGTATTGGGCCCCTGTTATGAGGATGATGTATGAGATGTACGTGATGCCTTCAAGTGGGAAGAAAGATGAAATATGACATATAAAACAAGTACGCGTAGCATGAAAGATGCTATCAATACCAGTCTGTAACTTTGCTAGCCAAGTTGACATGGCTTCGTTGGTTCCTACACATGTAGGAACGAACGAAGCATTCCATGCCGATTGGAAGAATCCCTGGAGTGCACCCACAGGCCTGCTTCACACATAGTTATACAATCCACACTCACACTTCACTCATCCATGACAGTACTGACCATATCCAGGCATGACCCTAATACTCATCCACACAAGAGTCACACATAGGTGTGTATCCTCACCCACACATAGCTGCAGGGATCCTACGCATCTTCAGGGGCCTTTTTCACATATAGCTATCTATACATCCCTCCCACATAGCTCTACAGACATTACAGGTGTCTAGCTGTAAAGAAACTACACACAGCGGTACATACCTTGTTCGCACAGCAAGAGGTTTACATACATTCAGCATTCTTCAATGTACAGACCTTACCCACTTATAGCTTACACATAGCTGTAGGAACTTCACTCGCACATAGCTGTACAGATATTATTCGAAAGTAGATGCAACACTTTACCCATGCCTAGTTTTACTCACTTTACTCACTTATAGCTGTACAGACATTACTTACACATAGCTGAAGAAATCTCACTCGCACATAGCAGTACAAACTTAATTCAAACATAGTCGCACACCTAACCATAGCCGTATTGACCAATACATTGTTACAAAGCACAAGTGTAGTGTTGCCGAGTTACAATAAGGAGTCAATGTCGTGTACAAAACGCCAATGCAGTGTTACTAAGAAACGGTATAGTGTTATTGAACGTTATAGGGCAACAATTTAACGTTACAGCACGGTATTTTACTGCTTCCCAGCCTCTGTTTTGTGTTACAGAGCAGCAATATGGTCTTAGGGAACACCAATATAGTTAATACAGAGCATCAGTGTGGTGTATTGGAAGTGAGTTTAGCATAGGTTGGATCTTGTTGCAAGTTTTGGAGTAAATGGGCGTTGTTGTGCGTCTATACGCGGTTCTGCATTACACCGGTGGTGGCAATCTCTCAGGAATTGAGAAGGGTACTAAGGATATTCATGGAGTACAAACTGCGACATGTAAAACCGTTGAACAAATCTTGCACTATATATCAATCATGTCCATGATAACCAGCATTTGTCAGGATGGCCGAGAGGTCTAAATCCCCTATCTTAAGTGGTGATCCACACATGCGAGGCATGGATTGGAATCTCGCTCCTGACACTCACAAATTTTCTCCCCCGGGAGTATGGGTTAACTGATCTTCACTTGTGGGCCTGGGTTCGAATCTCACTCCTGACACGTGACATGATCACAGTAACCGAATCCAAAGCCTTACTACGCACATGCGCATGGTGTAGGCTTTATGAACTTCATAGGGTACAAACCTCGCCCCTTCTAACACCTAAACCCGATTCCACTGTTCTTAAGCTCCGTGGGGCTCCTGGGGATTGACCTGGGTGTCTTTGTGCACACTCCAGGCCATGGTAAGAATAGGCCTCAGCCCTTCAGAGAGCTCGTGGTAACTGGGGCACCAGTGGGGTTCCCGGATGTGAAAAAGGATCTGGTCTTAAAAGGAATAGGACACTACCCGTGTGGTTTCCGGGTGTGAAAAGGAATAGGAACCAAACGTCGTGATATGACTGAAATAGTGTTGAAAGCGACGCTAAATTAGATTGACTCACCACTCACGCCACTGTTCTTGAGCCATGACGGAGACCCATCCCCATGCGGCACCCGTTCTAAGCATGGCGTCCATGGTTGATCCAGTCATAGGGCACCGAGCGGTGGTCTGAACCATGTTTACAGATGGCGAAGGTAACGATGGTTGACGCCAGGTCCGGAAGAGTTTACAGTGTAGCACTCGAGAGAGCTTACTCGATGGGGAGGCGTGCTATCACCTACTTTCACTGGACCATAACAGTCATCTTCGATATCCGAGCTATGGACCACGAGCGCCCACGCCTGGACTAGCGACGGCTCTTCGATCTGACAGTGTTCTTTACCATATTAATCCTGACGCTGTGGCAATGATAGATCTCCTGAAACAACGGCTCTTTTCAGAGACTCCATATCATGCGAAAGAAAGACGTTTGATTCATGGCTCGATATCACGGCATGGGTGAAAACTTCCCACGGAAAAGGAGCCCAGGTAGACGAAACGCACAGTCCAGACACCGAGAAAGACAATACCTGCCCAACGCTTGAACAACGAACCCATGATCAATCCACCTATAGCCACAGTCGAAGAAGCCTTGGATGTCCAGTGGGACCCCGAGACGGCATCGAGAGTCGTGTCCATTTTCAGGATGATTACGTGGGTGATTAATTGACATCTACCGGTGCCACTGCTCTCCGACCGGACGATGTTTCCACCGTCATTGCCCGCTGCTAGACATCAATAATTTCAACTGCTCGACATCGCCTGTCCACGCAGCTACGTGAAAGCCATCCTGGACGACCAAGTCAGGCCTTCAAGTTTAATCACGCTTTTGGGTAGGCAGAACGGGTCAGTTGCGCTATTTCTCTACTACAGTGCCAACAACCATGTACGACCAGCCTTTCATCAACCATCATCATCGGTGTTCACTGGAGAAGGAACTTGCCCAACCAGAGACCGCGAATGCTTGGAATGGGCCCGTCAACAACGCCCCACCAAATGATGGTTGAAGATGGAGACCAATGTCACGCTTTCGTTGCTAAATTGATCGACCACCCCATCGGCTGAACGTATTCACTAATGAATTCCCGTAAACATGTCCTATAGACTCTATATGTCTACATGTTGCTCGTTAAAGTCAGATCATTAAACATTGGTACCTAATATTACGGTGATGGAAATTAAAGAAACATAGTGTTGATACTTCAGTTTTTATCCTGTTAATAAACACCATAATAAGCATACCCATGGCGGCTCTCCCTGCCTGGGTATGATGTAACATTGGGGACAATAAACTAAATCAACATTGCTGAACTTGTTGTTATTGATGAAAGCTTCAATACGACACCGCGCACGCTACATTTGGATAATTCATACTGTAATCTATTTATTCTCTTTTGTAGCAACGGCTTGGTGCATTGGATGATGTCCTTGCAGGGCTGACAGAACATGGCCACCATGGCGTCAGATAAAGGTACGATTGTAGTGGAGAAGTGGGATGAAGGCAATGATGGTCTTCTGAATGAAGAAAACATGAAGAGGAAGCTGAACTCGCAAGGATATCGCACCATCCAGTATTCATTCCCACCTGGGACAACCTTTCCTGATCACACCCACAATATCTCCAAGAAAGACTCGATCATACAGGGGAGATTCCGGTTCGCCATGTATGGACAAGAGATTGTTCTAGAACCGGGGGATATGGTGCAAGTACCGGCGAATACCATCCATAATGCCGCCGTCATCGGCAACGAAACTGTCGTCTTCTTTGATGCAACGAAATAGTAGAGTCTGTTAATGCGCTGCTGTGATAGTGATTCACCAATCCAATCAGTGAAATGACAATGTAAAACTTTGATGACATAAATGTTTCCGGTACTAATTTTGCTGAATGTGTCAAATTGATGGAATGTAATAAAATGTGAGATCGTTCTAAGACGTGTATTGTAATGGCATGCCAAGACGACATGGCGACGTTCAGGTAAACAGCAGTATTAATTGCAGACACAGGGTTTGTAAGTACTATGACTGAAACGATGTTACATGACTACAGTATAGAAGCAGTATTATTCCACCCCCAGCCCAAGAACGAAACCTGACTATCGTCGATATGTATAATTATATTTCCATGAGTTCTTTAGAATACATCCCCTTTATGGTTTAAAAAGACTTGGGGCCGACTGTACACATGTGCGTCAACGACGGTTGTTATAGGTCGACCTGACCCTGTGCCGGTGGAGAATTCATGAGGACCCCTGTAAACCGTCATGTATTAGAATTTCAGTATGTTCGATCTATTGATTGCTTCTTGGATTTCTTCCAACATGTGTGTGCCAAATACAGGCTATGTTGGATGAACTTGCCTGATGTGCCAACCACTTTACATCAATCAATATACAGGGTCCATAGTAGTACATAAAAGCTAAATTCCTAAGTTATCTGCCCCTGAATATGTGGATCACGTGGCGTCACGGATGACGTCACTTCCGGGTCAAATTACAACACATATAAGGGAAGTCACATCCTAGTCAAAGAGCACATCGTGGTAAAGGGCATTTCCGGGTCAAAGGTCACTCCTGGTCACGTGACGGCCCAGCGAGAGTTATCTGCCCGTAAATAAGACCGTACACTTCAGTTACTTCAATGATAGGCCCAATGGGAAACCACTCATGGACATTTGCGGTATGAGGTGTGGCACCTTATTTTTTCTGTCTCGAGCTGTAGAACACGATGGGAGGGATCTCGTTGTCATTAGGTGACTTTCGCTGAAAATTCTGACTACGCATGCGTGGTGCATAGGCAGGCCTAAGGTGGACGTTTTTGGATCATGGTGGACCAGTATTGGTCCGAGTGGGTCGTGTGAGGTTTCAGTTGGAAGCACTTGTGAAGTAGCGTCCGACTGGACTGCTGTGGAGTGAGAGCAGGGTTATGGTGCACATGCACCGGCAGGGAATGTTGGGAAAAGGGTTTCTGAATGGACGTGTTGGGGTCGAGGCGGGCCAATAGTGGGCGTACGGGGTCGCGTTGTTTATCCATGTGAAGCGCTCCTCCAGGCCGATCGATAGACTATGACTATAAATTAATTCAGCCTGCCCCCACTCCAACAGCGATTGGACTTTCGACCCGCACCATTTTGAATTAGAACGTCAACGAGCTTTCCCATTGGCTCACTATTTATCGGACGAAAGGGTTTCCCTCAGCAACAAACATGACAATCTGTCCCTCAGTAAAACACACCTCCACGTATTTAAATAACAAGTTTTCCTGGTTCTTCTTTTCCCCTGTCTCTGAATGTAGAAAACCAAACTTGTCATTGATATTTCCACAGTAAATTACATACATTCTTATCGCGAACTTTCAGCTGATGAGCGAAGTTTCCATCCCCATATCGCCGTGCTACACGGACAGGGGTAGTTCACATGATCTATAATGTCAGCTAACCGTTACAGAGTAGGAATAATCATATGAATCGGAATACTCTCATGGATATTCACATCATCAGCTCAGTTGCTGGAAAGGAGGTGTTCGCTTTAGATGCATATTTTTCCCTCCAGTGTCACTCGCCGTTGGCCTATTGTCTCGCTCAGAGCCGGCCGGTATTATAGTGTGACGTAATGCTCAGGTATTCCCGACTCCTTGTCAGCCAGTCCAGGCCAGTCTAATTATAATTTTTGGTTCAAACAGTCACCATTTATATTCTTATGAATGAACCATCTATTTACCACCAATGATCAGTAAAATTATTATATTAACGGACTCGAAATTTTCAAATGTCTGCCAAAAGTTCAGGACGGGTGTAACAATAGATAAGGAAGTAACCAGAAAATAAAACATATAGGCACAAGCATAATCGCTTGGGAAAGGAAAGCGTCATCTCCTGTTCAGGGTCATTTCTTGAATAAAAAGAGATCATGTTTTAGTTGCAATGCTGTAATCATCTGCATTAGCGGCAATGAAGAAATGAGTATCAGTATAGTCATATTGTAATGAAGTATTGACACATTGAAGAATAGCAGTAACTGCTGTGAACCAGGAATTTTCCGTTATTGGCCTAACAGCCCTTGATATTACACTGAAGCAGTCTGACATATTTCTATATTATGAAAATATGACACCTTTAACCAAAGCGACTTTTCAGTATGATATATGGTCAAACCTACCGAATTTAGATATCTTTGACTCGTTTTGGTTAAAGGTGTCATATTTTACATATAAAGGGAATTCCCTCCAAGAATACCGCCAAAACTTCCAAAAACAAACAAATGCCTATTTTATAACACTCGTAATATTTTTTTGACTTATCTTTTCTTGGTGAAAATACAGAATACGAAAATTCAACATTTTCTCTCTCAAACTGATAACTTTTCAACTAAACACGAGCAAATTTTTTTTTTTCACTTCATAAACGCAACACACTCAGGAAAAAAATTCGGTCAAACCGAACACCTTTCTTAATCCAACGTGCAAAATCACACGCAGAAACACTTAATTCCGTTACAGAGGGCCTAACCGCAAATCGACTGAGGTGGCTTTGGGCCATGCGAAGATTCTTCGACCATATATGTTCGACCTGACAGAAATCCCCTAGTTCGGAGCGAATCGTAGCCTGCCGAGAGGTGCAGGGTGGGGTAGTGGGTGCATGTAAAAAATTTCTAGGAAATAAACGGGAAGTGGACTTCACACCTGGTGGGTCGTACAAATCGGAATGTGTAATCTCTCAATTTCGAAAAAACCCACCCAAATCAAGGAAAGTAATTCAGTTGCCCCGTAGTAGTAGAGAAAGCAGAAACCCAGTGTATTTGCCCTATGGCCTTTGTGGCGTGTTTTTACGCCTTAACGCCTTATCTTAACACCTTAACGACGTATCCTAACACCATAACACCCTAGCGTAGCAGTTTTTTACCTTTTGTGACAGATTGTACCATGCTATTATATAATACTAACGCGTCAACAAGGTATATGTCTAAATCCATTCACACCACGGAATAAAACATGTTGAGACTTGGTGGTCCTCGATGACGACATCGCTCTACGCCGGATCATGTTCAGTCTGGCTACTTGTGTGTGCTTGGGTATGTGTAGGGCGGTGTTTTGGTGTTGGTGGTGGGGTGTGTGTTTGGATGTGTGCGGCGGTGGTGGTAGTGTGTGTGTGTGGTGGTGGTGGTGGGTGTTTGTGGTTGTGGCGGTGGTGTGATGGCGTTGCTGAGCGCCCGTCTCAACGCAGTGACGCCGTAACGCCCTAACGTATTCTATACCTAGTCACATAATATCCACGATGCAGACAGTTGAGAGAAAGAAATATCAACAAGTTCACAAGTTTTCATATAGTTTATTATCCCCTGCATCACATCCAATCAGAAGTCGTCTTTAGATCTGCATCTGTCATATTCGTTCTTGCCTGTTAGACGTATTCTCGTTTTCCCGGAATTTCAACATTCGGCCATATTTGCTCTCATCTATATCTTCCAATCGTCGTCGGGCAGGCCTGGATACTGTAACGGCAATATGTAACAGCTGTTTGCGCATTTTGAGGGTGGGTGGTAACCCAATATCCTCTTCCATGTGAGGCCTCCAAGCGGTAGCAGTGTATACTGTTCATAGATCGCCGTGGTTGTTTTCCTGATGCAGGGGCACATTTGGATGTACACCTATTGTAAGTTATCCTGTCCGGCGTCCTCGATCGCTGCAGCGTAAGTATTAATAGCTGCTGTCACAATACGATTTCAATAGGTAGGTTTTTCCTCACTCAGGCTTGCCTGGGGCATTGTCTGATTATCTGAGGTCAAGCTCTCTATATCACTAGATAGACTCTCAGTAGTCTCTATTTCGGTATCAATTGGTGGACTCTTTGAATCAGCTGGCATATTCTCAGCATCGGCTTCTTGTACCTCTGCACCTCACCACAGTTCACTGTCTACTTGGAATTGATATTAGCCCATCTAGACCTGGTTGATAGGTATTTTTCCATATTTTAGGGATATGTCCGTGTTTTACATGCACCCACACATTACTTGATCGGCCTGGACTAGAAGACTATTCTGTGAAGTCATGTGACGCAGTCAGTATGTCGGCACCTCTTCCCACTTCCCTTATATATGTTGTAATGGAGAAGCACTTCACATGGATACCCGACACGACCCAGTACGCCCGCTATTGGTCCACCTCGACCCCAAAACGCCCATTCAAATGCTCTTTTCCCACAATTCCCTGCCCGCGCATGCACACAATAGCCCTACTTTCACTCCACACGAGTCCCGTCGAACGAGATCAATATTGGTCCACCTCGACCCCCAAACGTCCACCGCGGGCCTTGCTATGCACTATTGCATATCGCATATCTGATTGTCTGAAATGGATCAGACCCTCTTGCATATCGCTCCAATCTACACATGCGTAGTCAGAACATTTCAGCGAAATTCGCCCAATGATCACGCGACTCTTCCATCGTGTTCTACAGCTCGAGACAGAAAAAATAAGGTGCCACACCAGTAGTATATAAAACATCAATTCGGTCATATTGACCTTTGACCTCTGAGTGCACTCTATCCCATGATGCAACGCGACAAGGTCAAGTTCAATATAGTTCCGGCAAAGAGACCTCTGCCAGAGTTTGGCCGCCATCTTGAATTTTGTGAAAAAGGATGTATTCCTCCGCGGTGATGCGGTCTGGCGGTGATGCGGTCTGCCTCCGCGGACAGAAAGTAGTCCCAAACACGCGGGGAGCCGGGAGAAAATCCCATTTTGACATTTGACCTCTGGGAAGTGCGGGGCGCGGGGGTGTTGACCTTTGACCTTTGCGTGGACGCCGTACCGTTTTGAAGCGGGTATGTTGATCTTGGTGGCGGAGTGCTATCAGGGTTCAAGTGATCGGGTTGTGGAGCCGAATGACTCCTCTGGGTGGGGGAAAACAGTCCACGAGAAAAAATAGTGCGGCGAAGCAATAGTGCGGGTCTGTAATCAATTTAAACATTTAAACATTTAAAACTTTAATACATTTAAAATGGGCTTACCTTGCAGTGTTCAAGTCCTTCCGATGTGTCAAGTTTTCGACGTGGGTGTCCGTACTGTAGCGTCTGTACAGACTGGGTTCCATCAGGGTTGGCTGTATGCCAACATCCGGGTTCCGTTGGCACGCATCTAATTGGCTGGGTGCCAAGTTTTATATTGGTCGGGTCCCAATTGGCCTGGTGCCAACATCCGGGTTCTGTTGGCATTCATCCAATTGGTTTTGGATTGATTTTCAAGGGGTTGATTTTCCCAACTCTACCAACTCTTTCACTGACCATCCGAAGCTATCGACCTGACCACTGCCTGCCTGCCTGACGCTGTACCTGACACTGCCTGCCTGTATTCACCTGCCGGCCTGTCTGTATTATCCTGCCTAGACCTGAGAAGACTGGGGTGACAGCATGAGACGAGGGGAAGACTTTCCAGTAGATCCAGCGGTGCCTGCCGATGAAGCATTACCACAAGACCAGTCCGTGAGTGCCATATACCGGCGACATTGGAACACCATTCGCCATTGCTTTCACCGTCAACGGCCCCTATTGGACTTGTACAATTTCCGGCTGGTGGAGCTGATACATCTTCCGTCCTACGTGGAGCGTATTTTTCACGACCAAGCCACGTCGTTTCGGGTCAATATGACTTTTGGATACATTCTCCGGCACAAGGAGACCAACCAACTACGGTATTTCCCTCCGAGCAACAACAACCATGTATTTGACCAGCCGCTCACGGTGACGGATGCTATTTCCCTGGAGCCAGTGATCGAACAACTCACTACATTAGACCCGTTGGAGAGAGCCCACCTGCAACGACCGAACACGAAATGGTTGGTGGAAATGGTCACCAACGTAACATTCTACGTGACGAAATTGCGGAATCATCCGATCGGTGCTCCCGTCATTCTCCCGACTTGGCTGGCCCATCGAAAAGGCCTGTATGCGTTAACGGCCGGAGCAAATGAACCCTACAAAGACCGGAAATGTCTGTTTCGCTGTTTGTTTGTAAATTTGGACCAGTGTAATCCCAAGGCGTGTGATAGAGTGGCCAACTTCGATTGGGAAGAGTATTTGCAGGAAGAAGATATGGATGAGCGGCAGTTCCGGGGTATTCCCTTCAAATATTTGGATGTCGTCGAATCGCTCTTCAAGGTGAATAACTTTGTCTATCGATTACTACGGGAAGGCGACGAGAACCCTGAATTTGCCGCTGAATTGGTGCATCGCTCTTCAGAACGGTACGCGTCCACGATGAAGGTGAACGTCTACGACTACGGTGGAATCAGCCACTTTTCCCTGATCCACAATATGAGCCTCTTCGCCCAATCCTACAGCTGCACCCAATGCCAGCGGGTGTTCAACACTCCGGTTTCTTACACCGACACGAGAAAATCTGTACGAACACTATTCAGCGAAAATTTCCTGGAGGTGTATACCACAATACGCCCACTATCTTCGAGGAACTAGCTGATGAGGGTCTTGTGGTGGCGGAAGAGGACAGTTATTTTCCCTACCGGGCTTGCTATGACTTTGAAGCGATTTTGGAACTCATGGATACAACCTCAGTCAAAACGCAGTGGACGCAGCGTCATATTCCGCTGATTGTCAGCATTTCAACCACCGTTCCCGGCTATGACGCTGTGCCTGTATGTTTCGTATCGACTGGAGACCCCCATGAGCTGATTACGCGGATGATGGGAGTATTTAGAAGAGGTGAGCGCATGCAGTACGGAACTGTAGGCAGTTAAGTTCAAAAATGTTCTGGATGAACTCGATGATCGAATTCCCGAGCCGGGTGTGTCGTTCAGTAACAGCGAAGAAAGTGAGACGGAGACGGAGTCGGGTACTGATGCGACGGAGTCGGATTCAGGGATAGAGCACAGTGGGCAGGACATTCAGCCGCAGAGTGTACCCTTACCCATCAGTGACAGAGAAGAGTCGGACATGGAGACGAAGATGCAGTCGGAGATGGAGCACAGTGGGCAAGACATTCAACCGCAGGGTGTACCCTTACCCATCAGTGACAGAGAAAAGTCGGACATGGAGACTCAGACCGAGGAGACGGAGATGGAGCACAGTGGGCGGGACATTCAACCGCAGGGTGTACCCTTACCCATCAGTGACAGAGAAGAGTCGGACATGGAGACTCAGACCGAGGAGACGGAGATGGAGCACAGTGGGCAGGGCATTCAACCGCAGGGTGTACCCTTACCCATCAGTGACAGAGAATAGTCGGACATGGAGACTCAGACCGAGGAGACGGAAATGGAGACCGAGGAGAAGAAGGCAGTCAAACGCCTCAAGCCGTACGCAGCCCGGTTCGTTCAATACCTGACTCAGTTACCTGTAGATGCACTGCACACTTGCCACGGTTTCGCACAAAGTGGCCCCTCCCTAATTTTATAATAAGGAAGGTCGCCCGATTTTGACAGCATGGTAATTCTTCTTACCTTTCTACTAACTGATATCTATAGTATCACCCTGCTGGACGTAACCATTTCTTCAAACGAGGATATAACAATTGATTGTTGATCGCACCCACTCGCCACTACAGAGTTAATCGTGTCCGGAATTGAATATCTGGTGGGCCAAATCCGCACTTTTTCGGGAAGCGAAAATGATGATTCCTTTATGGCGATAAAATTTTACAAAAACGAGTAGGTCGACCTCCTGGGTTTTTTTCGCAATTTTACATTGTCCTTTGGACGGGAAACACTTTAACATACATAACAAGAAAATCATTTCATACGTTTTCTCTGGGTTGCGGGTAGAATTTGACACATTTGGCTGTGACCTGTGGCTCAATTTCCGCCAGTTAACTCATTAATGAGCTTAGGCGTCACGTGACCTTGTGACGTCAGACAGGCGAGCGTCTCCTGCGGGCAACTGTCTGAGCTATATATTAAGCTGTGGATTTGCGATTACTCCATCGCGTATATCGCTGTATAATTAATCGAAAACGATTTGAAACCATGGAAGAATATGCCAGTGATGATGATCTGTATATAGAGGACATATTGACGTTCTGCCGTATCAGTTTGAACCCGTACCAGACGACCGAAATGAGGTAGAACAGAGGGAAAGCGAATCTGAAACAGATGAACCGTCCCACACGGAACATGGTCGACTTGTAAACACATACTGGTATGTTGTTTATTATCTATGCCGGACGTTATATATAGGCCCCCTATGCACAGAATGAATAAATATTTAGGCAATGATCGAAATAATTTGTTAGTCCAGGCCTAGTTTGTGAAATTTCAACACTGAGACGTACGCCAATTTTGGGGTTTTCTCTTTCGTTCAGGTCAGTTTGAAAGTACGACGTTATATATTATCTACCAAAAATATTTAGTTCATTTTTTTTACTTCTGGCAAATCTGTGTTCAATAAATTATTTCCAATAGGAATATGCCGTCCAGCTAGCGTAATTGATAGGAAAGAACAAATTGCAACTTTCTAGCTGTCCTGCTCCCGACTTTTCGCAGATACATTTGGGGGGGGGGGGAGAGGCGGCACAATACGGCATTTTGGAGTCAATTTACACTGCTATTTATTAGGCGGTAGTATTCTCGAGTCGAATTGTGAAGAAGCAGTATATATACAGTTCCTTGAGTAAATGTCAACAGTATGATAACAATAGTATTATACTAGGTGAGAAATATTTAATAGGACAGGATTAGGCTTGTGGAGATGGCTGGATTAATTAACAAGGTGGGCTTCAAGGCACGGTGGGGTTCATACGCGCTGGGGATGAATATATACTGCTTATTTATTTATTGATGTCATTGTCTTGAGAGCGATACCTGTATCAAAACGTCGTCCCGAATAAACTAGAAGTTGTTATCCATAAGTAATTTGTTTATTTATCTACCTCCCAACTTCTAAATGCCACTAAAAGAAATCTCTCCCAGTATGTAATTCATACTAAATTGCTACCTGTCATTAGCGAGCTCTCGCGCCTGTGACGTCACAGATTGGCGGCCTCGCTTTCATTTCACAAATATGCATATCTGACTGGAAGCTAAATAGAGCTGCCAAAAAGACTTAAATACGCCCACAGGGGACAAGGATTTTTCTTTTTTTAAATTCTTAATTAAGTACTAACTCTTCTGACACATATTCCAGAGAAAAAAAAATATTGATTTAGATCCTTTAATGATTTTACATCTATTATTGGTCGAAGATCCGAACCCATGCCTGTTTTTAGCCGCACATCATTTAGGTGTGGAATGCACCCTTAATGTAGGCTCCATTGCGCGGTTATGATACACGAGTAGGCCAAATATTGTATGTCCTCCTACACTACACTCGTTTAAAGCGCTTATTCGGACCGTGTAGTGGCTTGATATGGAACGGAATCATAAAAATCATTTATCTTAGTCAGAAATGTTTCGATTTTATCCATACTACATGGTATGATAGCATTGGCGTTGCAAATATGCTATTTAGACCTATACAGAATTACCTACCCTTGGTTAGGCATATATGTTACGATTAGTGACCTGTATGTCCTATTATTGTCAATGTAAATGTCAAAGTGATTAATTTTCAATACGGATTACACCAACGCCCTGATCTAAAGTGAATGAGAGCGTATTATTCTGGTTTTGTCCCTTTTATCTCGAAGTTTGTACTCCCACCCCCCAATCTTTGGGAAAAGTCGGAATGAAAAATTATTGAAAATTTGGCTCGAATTTCAGCTATTTTGCTCCTCATGCCTCATTCGAAAGCTGGTCATCACTCCCGATCTTTGTACATGGGTCTGATTGTCACGTTCAATGCATAATGCTATGATATTCTTATTGAGCTCGTAAACTCGTGAGTTTTCAGCAAAAGTCGCAAAACCAAAGATGGGTACGGGGAAAGTGATTGACGGGATATCCGATAAAACTGCATACTACAAGCAAGTGTCGCATATCAAGAAACTCGCAAACACTCCCAGATTGTCATAGCCTTGAGAACAGAAATCCTGAGAAAACACCATAGCCTTTAAAGGTGCACTCCACACTTGCCACGGTTTCGCACAAAGTGGCCCCTCCCTAATTTTATAAAAGGAAGGTCGCCCGATTTTGACAGCATGGTAATTAGGTCTTTCCATTTCCAATGGATAGACCTATTGTTATTCTACGGATCATTATTATTCTTATTCCACTTTTGAAATAGCGGCTAAACGGCTTGATATACAGCTTAGTTATTTGGCACATTTGTAGATATTAGGCTGAAGTTTCTGGTACAGGTATTCAATTTTGACCTTGAACTTGATCTATTGAGCTATGGGCTTTTATAAGAAAACCATCATTTTGCGAATATTGACCAAACGCATAAGGCGATGCAGCTGAAATTCAGAATGTAAATGTTTGCAGATGTACCCAACAAAATAAGCCAATAAAATATGTAGGTCAGACATGTAGTTATCGAGTTCTTTCCCCTGAAGGCGTTTTGCTTGTTTGCAGAGTGCAGCTAAAGTGAAACAACAGATCTGTATAAGACTTGGGGGTTCATAAGTCTTGTACATGGCCATGCTGTAGTTATATTTTCGAATTGTTACGTAACAAGAACAAGTAGTTATCTCCCCTTTAATATATTTCAAAACCCGTTATTTTATAAGGAAATAAGCTACGGCATTGATACTCCTAATATTAATGAACACTTCAAGGACCGAAAAAGATGTGACCTTCAATTTGACCTTTGACCTCCAAGAGCGTCGCTATACGAGTGCAAAGTTTGGTGGTCAAATCATGAACGGCTAATGCGATCGGCCTGAAAATAAGGTCACGTGACCTACATGACGTCACAAGGTCAGCATTTGTATCAGAACTCGGTGTTGACCTTTACCTTTGAAGTGATAAGCATCCAAATATAGAAAATACGGCTTCCATTAACTGAAAAACTAACACACTGACAGTCACAAAACAATGATGCAATAGTGACTACAATATTGGCTTTCTTTTGGCGCTAATTATAAAACCATCCGATGTGACCTTGACCTTGAATATTACAAAATGTAAAAAGCGTTGTATGTACTTTTCTCGAAAATTACAACTTGCAGGAATCTGTAATTTAACACATTTGTACCTTATGATACAGGTATGACGTCACTGAATTTTCAACCTGACCTTGGTTATTGAGATATGACCACCGACAGTTCTGCGACTACAGGATTATAGCTCGAAAACTGTTGAGAATTCCAAGTTGAAATTTGCGCATGAATGAAGGTCATTATATGACGTAACAGAGAAACATTAGAAGTCATCAAGATATACCAGATAGAATGAAGATATTTAGCAATTTGTGAAATTTACGCTTTATTCAAATTTTGCGAAAAGTATACATACAATCATCACTATTTTTAGGTATTAATGAGAGAATATATATATGTATTTGCCTATGAAATTTCAAGAATGGAGCTTTGATAGGTTCAGAGATATCACAAAGAAACATTTTTCCCCGAACTATTAAGCCGTTAAATGATTCTCTCGCCCTGTTTGTGATCATTTGTTGATTTCGTCTGTTCAATGGTCGCTGTCAATTTCGCTATAGCGATTCGGCTGTAGCACTCGAGGCATGCCGTGCTGGCAATAAAATTAATGTCGTGTTACATGACGGGGCTGGCTCATTTTTGAAAACCGTATAACTCTTGAACCGCAATAGATACGGACTTCTAATTTATTGTCTGATACTCCCAATTCTGAGTTCTTTCTTTGACAATGATCTCGTATTTTCTGGTACAAATGCAACTCTGGAACCAATTTTGCTTCATGTCACATGACCATAGATATTTAGGGTCATTTTATCGGGCAGAAAAACAATCCGTGAGAGGCACAGTCTCCAGGCGACCAAAACCCAAGCTTAACTTTCCCCATTCAAGCCACTGTTTGGACTCCAGGGACAATTTTCTAAACACATTTCAACGTACTAACATTTTTGGATCGATGAAGGAGCCGTCTAGGGCCCAAATAAAGCTCGGAAATGTGTTCAACAGCTGCCGCTTACCAATATAGGCAAGTTTGTTAGAAGAAAAACGCAATAAAAAAATAAGATGGTAACAAGCAATGTGGAAAAACGTGTCTGCGCGTGTAAAGCGACCAAAACAATGGTCGCGACCAATGCGGCCCGCGACCATGTGTTACTCATTTGCAGTAAGAAGGGAAAGACCGCGTCATTGTACCAACAATGTCTAGTTCTTCTTACCTTTCTACTAACTGATATCTATAGTATCACCCTGCTGGGCGTAACCATTTCTCCAAACGAGGATATAACAATTGATTGTTTAGAAAATATATACTTTTACAGGGGTTTTTTTAAAGATTTTACATCTATTAATGGTCGAAGATCCGAACCCATGCCTGTTTTTAGCCTCACATCATTTAGGTGTGGAATGCACCCTTAATGTAGGCTCCATTGCGCGGTTATAATACACGAGTAGGCCAAACATTCTATGTCCTCCTACACTACACTCGTTTAAAGCGCTTATTCGGACCTTGTAATGACTTGATATGGAACGGGATCATAAAAATCATTTATCTTAGTCAGAAATGTTTCGATTTTATCCATACTACATGGTATGATAGCATTGGCCTTGCATATATGCTATTTAGGCCTATACAGAATTACCTACCCTTGGTTAGGCATATATGTTACGATTAGTGACCTGTATGTCCTATTATTGTCAATGTAAATGTCAAAGTGATTAATTTTCAATACGGATTACACCAACGCCCTGATCTAAAGTGAATGAGAGCGTATTATTCTGGGTTTGTCCCTTTTATCTCGAAGTTTGTACTCCCACCCCCCAATCTTTTGGAAAAGTCGAAATGAAAAATTATTGACAATTTGGCTCGAATTTCAGCTATTTTTGCGTTTATTTTGCTCCTCATGCCTCATTTGAAAGCTGGTCATCACTCCCGATCTTTGTACATGGGTATGATTGTCAAGGTCAATGCATAATGCTATGATATTCTTATTGAGCTCGTAAACTCGTGAGTTTTCAGCAAAAGTCGCAAAACCAAAGATGGGTAGGGGGAAAGTGATTGACGGGATATCCGATAAAACTGCATACTACAAGCAAGTGTCGCATACCAAGAAACTCGCAAACACTCCCAGATTGTCATAGCCTTGAGAACAGAAATTTTTAGAAAACACCCTAGCCTTTACGGGTGCACTCCACACTTGCCACGGTTTCGCACAAAGTGGCCCCACCCTAATTTTATAAAAGGAAGGTCGCCCGATTTTGACAGCATGGTAATTCTTCTTACCTTTCTGCTAACTGATATCTATATTATCACCCTGCTGGACGTAACCATTTCTCCAAACGAGGATATAACAATTGATTGTTGATCGCACCCACTCGCCACTGCAGAGTTAATCGTGTCCGGAATTGAATATCTGGCGGGCCAAAACCCGCACTTTTCCGGGAAGCGAAAATGATGATTCCTTTATGGCGATAAAATTTTACAAAAAACGAGTAGGTCGACCTCCTGTTTTTTTTTCGCCATTTTACATTGTCCTTTGGACGGGAAACACTTTAACATACATAACAAGAAAATCATTTCATACGTTTTCTCTGGGTTGCGGGTAGAATTTGACACATTTTCATATATTTTATGGAGTTTTCAAGAAAAGTTGAAGAAGGTTTAAAGAGGATTGCACGTCTTTCCTTTCCAATTTCAATAGCTCACAAGTCTCCTGAAATAATGGCACGAGTGTGCCCATTTAAAAAATATATACTTTTACAGGGGTTTTGTTGAAGATTTTACATCTATTAATGACCGAAGATCCGAACCCATGCCTGTTTTTAGCCGCACATCATTTAGGTGTGGAATGCACCCCTAATGTAAGCTCCATTGCGCGGTTATAATACACGAGTAGGCCAAATATTGTATGTCCTCCTACACTACACTCGTTTAAAGCGCTTATCACTGCATTTCCTGGATGTTCGGAATTATTTGGCGCCCAATTGTAGCTACGACCAGTGGGTGAAGGCCTATGACTGTGAACAAACCAAAGGGAGGTTCCCTTACACCTACATGTCGACACTCGACCGTTTGGAGCGGTCGTACTAAAAACTGCGCGGAAATGCGCGGAACTGCGCAGAACTGCGCGGAACTGCGCGGAGCTTAATTTCAACTGCGCGTGGATTATTTGATGGATTTTTCTTTATTTGCTGACGAGCAGAATATTGATATTAATAAAACAGACAACAAAATCCTCAAAATGTAGACTATATGTCGCTTGAAACGAGAGAGAACGAAATTCAAATACGCGGAAATTATGTTTCACTGCCCGGAGATTCGCTTCGCTGGAATGGAATCGTTAATATTAGAGCACCTTATCCTACCTTATTCGTTATCATTTCACCTGGAATTATCATGCTCGAATATGCACTACTTAGTGTAATACAAACTTCTACTTGCCTTTTATTTGAACTGTCCACTCTGTTGAGAGGGGAGCGAATGACAAATACCTCACCAATCATCTTCTGCCTAATTCGGGTTAACTGGTTCATTAAATGCCGACAAATAATCAAGGAATGCTGTATTAAATCTCGCCAATACCTCACCAATTATCTCCTGCCTAATTCGGATTGACTTGTTTAATCAATGCCGACATATAATCAAGGGATTCTGTATTTAATCTAACCAATACCTCACCAATTGTTTAACCAATGCCGACATATAATCAAGGGATTCTGTATTTAATCTAACCAATACCTCACCAATTATATTCTGCCTAAGTTAGTTCATCACCTAACAAATAACAGACTTTCCAACTTGTACATAGCGATTCTTCTTTACTTTCTCTCTGCTCTCTCATTGTTATTTATTATCTAATTATTTATTTTAATATCTAGCGTTGAAGAAAGCATATCAAATGATTCCAAGTAAAATGATAACGAATAAGGTAGGATAAGGTGCTCTAATATTAACGATTCCATTCCAGCGAAGCGAATCTCCGGGCAGTGAAACATACTTTCCGCGTATTTGAATTTCGTTCTCTCTCGTTTCCAGCGACATATAGTCTACATTTTGCGGATTTTGTTGTCTGTTTTATTAATATCAATATTCTGCTCGTCAGCAAATAAAGAAAAATCCATCAAATAATCCACGCGCAGTTGAAATTAAGCTCCGCGCAGTTCCGCGCAGTTTTTAGTATGACCCGTTTGGAGGAAACACAGTTACCATCCCGGGACGCTTTTTTCGATGGTTTAAAGCAAGAGGAATGTTCTGAAGGAGTGTACCGGGAACTGTAACAGATATGGAACGACCAACACATGCAGACCTTGCGAGATTTTGTGGTGTATTATAATAACTTGGATGTCGTTCCCTTCCTCGAAGCGGCCGAGAAAATGGCGCAACTTTTCCGTAACCAAATGAACGTCGACATATTCAAAGAGTGTTTTGAGTTTACCTGGCCTGGCTCTTCGGTATCTCTTTTAAGACTGTTCTACCTACTTTTCGCTCATTCAACAAAAAGACGAGGACATGCATGATTGTTTGCGAGATAACATTGTGGGCGGGCCAAGCATCATATTTCACCGGTACCACGAGAAAGATGTGACGACCATTCGAGGTGAGAAAGTGTGTGACAAAATCATCGACTTTGATGCGAATGCACTGTATCTGTGGGCCATTGCTCAACCCATGCCAAGCGGACATTATACGCGGTGGTTAGCGGAAGGCCAGCATTTCAAACCTCAAAGGTCCCACAGACATGTCGCCGACCAGTGGCTGGACTGGGAAGCCCATCGACGCGGCATTTCTATCCGACATCAATCCAACGCCACAGAAAAGCGAGTAGGAGATCGCCGACTGCCCGCCGATGGGTTTGCCCTGGCGAATGGAACGCCTACAGTATTTCAGTTTTACGGGTGCTATCGGCACGGGCACGATTGCAAGTTCTCCCACGGTCGCTACAACGATCGCCGTGGGAAATCGGTGAAAGAGCTACAGGCGGAAGTGGTGGAGACTGCTGATTATATTAAAGAGTTAGGGTGTCATCTCATCGAAGTGTGGAAATGTGAATTCTATACCACACTCCCACACTTGCCTAATTTCCTGAAAGTGCACGAGTACCCCCTCAGTCGTCGTCTTATTCTCACCACGCCACAGATCATTGAAGCCGTGCTTAAGGAGACCCTCTACGGGTTTGTAGAATGTGAACTGCATGTCCCCGACGCCCTGAAGCCCATTTTTAAAAACACGCTGGTGAGTCGGGGTGATATTGGAGAGACCATAGGGGCCTACGCCGAGGAGCATGAAGTACTTAAACAACCTAGCCGGATGCTGATAGGCAGTATGTGGGCTGAAAAAATCTTACTGGGCACACCACTTCTGCGCTGGTACATGAGCCACGATCTCGAGGTCACACGAGTCTATCAAGTCATACAGTATGTACCCAACGCCTGTTTTTCCAGCGTCGCTGACACCGTGACGCCCGTTCGTCGTCAAGGTGATAAGGATCCCAGTAAGGCCATTAATGCCGAATCCTGGAGGGAATAGCCTCTATGGCAAAACCGTGACGAATCAAGCCCGTCACGTCACCGTGAATATATGCACTACCCAACAAGCGCGAACAAACATCAACTCACCACTGTTTCGCTCCGTCGACGTCATCGATGCTGATACTTACGGGGATACCTCTGCCAAAAAGACCACGCGTTACAACTTACCCCTCCAAATTGGATGTATGGTGTACCAGATGGCCAAACTCCGGATGTTGGAGTTCCTGTATGATTTCATGCACGTGTATTTCCACTCGAGTGACTGGCAGTTGACAGAAATGGATACGGACTCTGCCTACATGAGTGTCTCTAATGCGGATTGGGAGTCCCTCGTGAAACCGGAACTACGAACCCAGTATGAAGCGGAACGAGATCAGTGTCTACCGCGACGTGACCATTACAACCACGATAAACAGGCCTATTCAAGTTGGAATGGAGTGGTGATGCCATGATGGCCCTCTCATCCAACACCTACTACTGTTACGGTGGAGACCAAAACAACAAGTTGAGCTGCAAGGAGCCAATCGACGGGATCCCACCATTAACAAAACCCTATACCTGGACGTACTTCAAAACCGCGTCAGTGCTAGAGGGACCAATCGAGGGTTTCGTGTGGTGGATCATCAAATGCGTTCGTACATACAGCAACGAGATGCTTTCACCTTCTTCTATCCGAAACGAAAAGTCCTTCCGGATGGCATCAGTACCACCTATCTGGACTTGTGAAGTGGACTTCCCTTATATGCGTTGTAACTACTACACATGGCAGTGTGACTAACGTCACTGGACCTACGAAATAGGGTTTGAGATAATTTAAGTGTGTACTCGAGAGATGACTTGGGGGCCCTGTGTGCTACCATGAGAGAATTTATATAGCGTCTCTAATTGACAGTGGGAACTATTAACTTTTCCAGATGTCACCGCTGGTGAGTTATTAGCGTAGCAACTATTATCGCCCTCAGTTTCTATTACCCTGGAGAATGATCAGCCCAGCAGTACAGCACAAAGTGTTGGGGGGAGAGTCCGAGAGAGCGGGGAACCCCCCCCCCCCCCCCTTCTCGGCATTATGCGATTTTTCTTAAATTAGCGTAGGGAATGATGCTCTGTCAGAGCAGTTGAGAAGTAAATGTTTGTAGTCCTAAATAAGACAGGAAACTGGATAAGAAACACAAATTTGAAGTGAGAAAGGTCAAGATCAGAGATTTGTTAGAATGCAAGATACAAGAATGCAATCAAATCAGGCATCACTAGAGAGCCATTCTCCATGGATATATTTATTTGGCATTCAACTTCAAGGTACCTCATCTGAAGAGAGTACATAATAATAATCAATGAACAATAAAGCACACACGAACAAAATAAACAAGTGGTTATAGGTTACTGAATTTAAAACACAACGATGATTTTATTATCGATTTCTTCAGTAATAACATATAATAGGGTCATTGTTGTGTTTAAATTTAGTAATTTCTCTCATAAAATCCAGCCATTTTTTATTTCTTTTTGAGGTAGAACATTTTTTAACTAATGACTGAACTGAAGAAATGGTGCAATGTTGTATAGGCTGGATATATAAAACGTGCAGTATAACATGCCTTCAATCTCAACGAAATTCCAAGACCAGCAAATGAGTGAAAACGGATAGGCCTACTATCGGAATGTGTGTGGTATCGGAATGTGTGTCAACATTACACTGTAAGTTAGGCTAAAAATAACAACCTCCATTCTCCGATCAAATGATTTGCTTCCTTCATGCATCGTGGCATATACAGCTCGCCTGACGCGAGATTCTGGTATTTCGGTAGCCTTCCGCAATACCACCGGCTAACAGCGACCAGCATGATCACGAGGGTTCCCGAATATTTCCAACAATTTACGGCAGATGTTCGGGAAGCATGGAGTGGACTATGAGGGAAAACATGGCGGAGCTACCTTGAAACGTATAATGCCGACATATTTTGGCAAGTACCATTAAAGTTACTGATATTTTCGAGAGCTGGGCGCATCATTTTTATTTTTGCTTTTAGTGCTGGGCGGCCGAAGTTAGTCCCAGGCGCTTAAAAGTCACAGAGAAGAATACAGCCAAGGGTTCCCAATGGGCATGACAGTGCACTCGCTGAGCTAACAATAAATAATGGAAAAAAATAATTATAAATCAAATTTTCATCAGAATTCGATCAGCTCAGAACTTGCTGGTAACAATGCCCTAATGCACGTTCATGCCAAAAATCAAGGCTCTAATGTTAATGGTTCTCCTTATTTTGCCGACGAAAGGATTCGTATGGACTCACTGACTCATTACCGGACAATTTGCGATCTGTAGCCTACTTCGTAGGAACATATTGCCTCTAACCGATGCGAATTTGTGACTTCGTGTGAACTCTAAATTTTCACATGTTGTGAATACTACATATATTGCCTCTAACCGATGCGAATTTGTGACTTTGTGTGAGCTCTAAATTTTCACATGTTGTGAATACTATATGTAATTCTCAAATGCATGTTCTTGTACATAACACATTCTTGTACATAGTAATTCTTGTTATGTATTGTACATTCTTCGAATTCACCGAGTGGTTTACCTATCACTTCCAATGGGTGTATTTTTATCTATGACTTCGAATCTCACTCCTGACAAATTTTGTTCTACATAGTAATTCTTGTTAAACGTATGTTGTTTGTATTATACAACTCTATTGTATGTCTATAGTAGTACCTACCATATTACATTATTTTGCCGAGTGGTTTAAATTTAAAGTTCGGGTTTACCTTAGAATGTATTGTATATACTACACACATTGTTGTTTGTATTATACAACTATATTGTACATTCTTCGAATTCTCATGAATATTCAATCTACATAGTCTGTATACAGTACTTTGATTCGCGTTCCTGACAGTTCTTGTACATTGTCATTCTTGTTTGTATTATACATATGAAATCTTTTTGTACATAAAAATAAGCAGTGGAGTATTTCTCATCAAACTAAGAAACACAAAGTCATTCAGACTTTCAAGGATATAATATTGTGGATCCCCTGTGGAGTAAATGTGCCCCACTGGTGGTATATCAAAATATTCGTTCCGTGAACGTAGTGCGCTCTGTTGACTGGTGACGCCACCGTAAATTCCTTTGATCATATTTCTCTTTGCTGTTCGTCCGAAACACTTCCACTGACTGATGGGTGAAATACAACTGTATTTGCATTTATGTGCGA
The DNA here is from genome assembly GCA_036873755.1 of Hanleya hanleyi. NCBI lineage: Eukaryota > Metazoa > Mollusca > Polyplacophora > Lepidopleurida > Hanleyidae > Hanleya > Hanleya hanleyi. Next base: position 31,346 of record JAVTVY010005929.1, read on the forward strand.
GTTTGATAATATATTAGCGGGAGTGTGGCATTCGTCAAGAAACAGGATAAACTTCAGTATCAAACTCACCGAGACTGGATAACGAATTTATTTCTATACGGGCAGCCGAAAACAGTGAACGCGGAATAAGTTTGTGTACAGAGGCGAGGGGAGGAGGAAAGGCCGACAACAATCACGTAAAACACGGCTTAGTGTGGGTAAATATCTGATATCATTTTTGAAATCAGCATGTTCAATATGGTCATATTACAGAGAGCACTTGTCATATTCCCGAAGACAAAAGACACAATTTCACAAATTTCATTTTTACAGAAACAACAATTCACGCAGAAAAGTTCACGGACGTCGCAAAGTCGGCTGCGCTTTCAGGCAATCTCTCTCTCTCTCTCTCTCTCTCTCTCTCTCTAGACGGTTTCATTTCATCAATGCTTGCAGGGTCACCCGTGGACTTGCAACAGTTTGCAATAAAATATACTTTTGCACAATGTAACGCGTTCATTTTTTTTCTCCGATTTCTACGGTCTACACCCCACGTGTGTATATTAGTATGCACACACTATATTTTTTTCATTTTTCGTTGGTTGGATACCCTCTGGTTTTCCACGCCCACCCCACGTGTGTGTATTAGGCAGACAGACAGATTTTGAATTTGTGGCCTCCCATCCTAAGTTGGATGATGTAGGCCATACCATTGAGGTTGCTTTAAAAAAAAACAATTACAACTTTACTTGAATATAAAAAATAAATACTTCACGTTTGATTTTAAAAGAAATACTGTGTTTGTAAGATACTCAATGGGACATATAAACATGTAAATTGAGGCTCCAGAGGCGTTATTGTGTAAGAAGGAGGGGTACTACTTTAAACTTTAAAAGATAATATAAAAACAACCAGCATGCATATATTATGAAACAACGACCCTATTTATCATACATATATAACTGAATTATAAAGGCCCAAACAGCACATGCATATTTTATGTTCAATTAATAATAAATTCATATTATTTTAGACAAGAGTATTTGTGTGGTTATTAAAAATGATGTAACATAACATCTCTACTCATCCCGGTGAAGACCGTGACCGATGACCTCGTGGTATCATCAGACACTAATGTCCAACCAGAACGAGCAAAGACATTATTTAAAACAAAATTGTTCACCCCCTCCCCACCCTTAAGCATAAATAAGAAAATGTATATTGAACGAGATTTGATGTAATATCCACACTCATTCTGGTGAACACCGGAATATCTTCAGACACCGATCCTCCGACACCGATGTCCAACCAGAACAAGCAAAGACATTATTTAAAACAGTGTTTAGCAATAAAAGCCAGATTTGATGTAAACTCATGTCTATCAAATTTACAGATATATGCATGTACTATTATAGTGACCAATATAATCAGAAAATACAAATGGGCACAACATTAAATAAAAATTTCATTCATAGATTAATTTAATTTAAAATGTATAATGACTAAAAAGTTACCACATGCATATCACAGATTATTAAATAAAATAAAACACATGCAAAACATGCAATAAAATCAATACAAGGGTTAAATATAATTCACATGCTTATCACAGACAGTAGATAAATATATACAAAATAAAAGCTGACATCACATTAGCCAAGACGCTGAGACACATGCAACACGTATTAAATACACATTACATGCAGATTAGATAATTAATTAAAATCGGCGACAACCGCCAATAAAATTGGCGACAGCCTGGTACACCTTACCACGGTTTCTAGTTGGTTTAAAAACAGTCTCCATGGACGGGTTAAAAACACCTGCCTGTAAAAGATGATCATAAAATCTAAAACGTTCATTATCATAACGGGAACAGTAAAACAATAAATGGAGAATAGTATCCTCGACTAAACATTCATCACATAAACCCGTCTCATGGAGCTTAAATCTATGTAAATATGCATTCGTGGGTAGATGACCAGACTGCGTTCTTAAAACGATAGAGTAAAGTCATGAGATAAAGTAACAGAAGGATTAAAAGAATAATAAAAACGTCCCTTATTTGAGGTGTCCCAGTCGTCTTGCCACATGCGGATAAACCGAGGTTTCAGCATTGATATTACCTCAGGTACAGATAGCTTGAGGGGAGATGTGATATTCGCCAAATTTAGGGCTTGTTCAGCAAGCGTATCTGCCTGTTCATTCCCCGGTATACCCACATGAGATGGAATCCAAGCAAATGATATATGAATGCCTTGGTGGAATAGCGTTGTATATACATGTAAAATTTCAAATAAAACCGGACAGGATTTATTCCAGATAAAATGTATCATTGCTTGGAGAGAGCTAAGTGAGTCAGTAAAAATAACAGCTCGAGCTGGTTTAAATTCAGATAAAAAACGAAGTGATAATAACATAGCCAAGAGTTCAGTTTTGAAAACAGAGACGTGGTCAGATACACGATAAAACTTGTTATAATTAATCTCGGGTATGTATTAGAATGTACACTCTATATAAGTCAAGCGCTGCAAAAATTCGCCAGAAATTTCTACATTCCCATTTCGCGTATATATAGTGTGAGTGAAGATTAGTGCTATACGACATACTTTCGAAAAATGCAGAACAATCAACAAGTGAACCCAGAAGAAGAAACGGATCTCGCCGCCGGATGGTTCGATACAGACCTGGAAAAAGATTCACCGGTTCTTACTTCAAGAACTTAAATCCATGTCGGCGACTAACATCAAGCCAGAGAAGATGTCGTGGGAGATGTTGGCCAAAATCGCGGAGAACCGTGACGGGCCGTGGTTCGATTTACTCAAGGCTGTTATACAGAAACGGTGGGCCATCAACCAAGAATGGCAGGGGATGCTACGCGGTTTTCAAAACCTACGCTATATGAATAAAATGTATGCATGGGCACTAATTTTTTGGCGAGTTATCCAGTCGCATGCAAGAACACTCAGCCTGGCGCCTACGTGAGTAGTATATAAAGGCTAAATTGGAGCCTATTTTGCCGCAGATCGCCGCCAGGGGGCGCCACCTGTCTCGTGACGTCACTTCCGGTGCCGGTCACGTGATCGGAACTGACCTTTGACCCCAGGCTTCCGGTCACGTGACCGGAAGTTTCAACGCCTGGGGTCAAAGGTCAGTTCCGGTCACGTGACCGGCACCGGAAGTGACGTCACGAGACAGATGGCGCCCCCTGGCGGCGATCTGCGGAAAAATAGGCTCCAATTTAGCCTTTTACAATAGCGGATATTAATAATGGTGCAACAAAAAAGGCACTGGTGGCGCCCCCTGGCGTCCCTCTGCGGCAAAATAAGGCCCAATCCGTCCTTTTACAATAGCGGATATTAATAATGGTGCAACTTTATTACTGGGACGGGTGGCGCCCCCTGTCGGGAGTAGGTCAATAAGGGTCCACATCCCCTTTTACAAAGCGGATTCTACTAATGGTGCACAGGGGTTCACTTCCGGGGTCCCCTGACAGCCCAGAGTTATCTCCCCCTAGTTCCGGTTTTTGTCACCAGTGGCAACGAGGGCACCTGGCCATATATACCAGTCATCAAGGTCAATACCACCCAATTAGCTCTTTGTGGTTAAATACGGTATACAACAGGAGAACACAACATATATACAACAGTTATTTCCCCTTATTATAACAGTCCGGTGGAATATCCGCAGTGTCAGCTTCAGAGTTCATAGAACATATATGCATCAGTTATTTCCCTTATTATAACAGTCCAGTGGAATATCCGCAATGTCAGCTTTAGCGTTTATAAAACATATATACAACGGTTCCTCTTATTATGAACATTAGAAAGTCCAGTAGCTGTGTAAGTTCATATTTATCCCTCTAATTTGTTGTAGTCACACCATCGGAGAGCACTTTGCGCTTGGGGTAGGTGAAGGTGTCCCGCGAGGAGATGAAATATTTTTCTTTCTCATGACGATAATACGGCATATCATATAACAGCAAATCACCCTTTTCAACATGACGGGTCAATTATATAAATAATATTATTAACTGTAATAATCGAGTTTCAATTCTCTTACACAATATATACAAGAGTGTCTCACCGTTTTCAATATTAGGGGTATGAGTTTAATTCAAGCAACGCGTTAAAATGTCGCTTAGATATTTAAATTGATCTTGTTACGTAGCTCCAGTTGAAAATGAGCATCATCCCGATATCGGATAGCTTTGGTATTCAAGAAGTTTTTCATGTCACTTTCCGGGATATCCTCATGCAGGCGAAAGGAGGCGAAAGGTCTGTTCAACATGTACCGCTTGTACATTCTGTAAGGCCTTATTCCAGGTGGTCGTTGGTACAGGGCGTATGCAGGTATGCCGCAGTCCATCATGTGTTGTGCATCCCATGCAGGCGTTGAGTTTGCCAATTTCCTGGCTTAATTTATGTAGGTAAGCGGTTTTGTACACTTGTAACAGATAGTCCGTTATATCCAGTCTTAAGATGTGCGAAACTTCTGGGGCAATAGTTTGCAGTTTACGCCATGCTGTTAGGTGTAGAGCGGCCCCAGTGGTCGATGGACGCCACATGTCGGTCTCCGTATCATGTTGCCAGCACCTGATGTGTAGTAAGGGCTGATCTTTGTACAGCGTATAGCTGACAACCACGGATTCGTGGATGTATATACGCCTCTCTTCTGTACCTGCGTTTTCGATGAATGATTCCATTTCTTGGAAAGCGAAACACAGTTGGTGCCAGGCGGTAGGTGACAAGTCAATGCGCCGGGCAGGTCGCTTTCCTCTAGGGGCTGTGGTGAATAGGATCCGTTGATTGTTACCGATTTTCAAGGTCACATTCGGTGAAAGTTCCCAGTGCCGCTTAGCCACTTTCATCGCTTCGTCAATAATGGAAAAATATGGCATATTTCCCATAGGCAGTTCGTTCTCCTGGCCGTTTCTTGGCTCGCGCAAATAAGCTTCCCTAGCCATTCCCGTCGACGCATCAATAACATTTCTAGTGTCAGATTGTTGGGGTCTGGTGGTAGGCACGGTTGTGTCGGTGGCAGTCTCCGGTCTGAGCATTGGTGGTGGTGTTGCTGTAAGATCACGAAGAACCGCATCGACAGCGGCCGTATATTCAGGATGAAGATTGTCCATGTATACCGTAGGCTTAGAATAGTCTGGATTCATTGCTCTGCCTAACAGGGCTTCGCCTAGACATTGAGAAAATGGATACAGATCTCGAAAACTGTCCCCTTTTATAGAAAAATACCCTCCCACGCTCGGGAAAACCCCCCGACGTTCGACCAACGTATTTATCAGCCGCCAATCACAATTGCGCAAAATCGTTGTCATGCCAACGTACGACACGACCTTTGAAAACTGTCCTTTTTTATAGAAAAAAAAACCCGACGTTCGACCAACGTATTTTTCAGCCGCCAATCACAGTTGCGCAAAATCGGTGTCATGTCAATGTACGCGATGACCTTTAGCGACGTATACCAAACGTACCGACTGGGCTATGGCCCGAAGCCAGGTTCGGGGAAACCCCCTTTCGGAAATATATTTGTTCTCATATAAATGCCCTTTTTCAAACTGAAGCCCAGTTGTCAAACTTTCCATACAGCGAACCCCCTGATGTGTCCTTTTGGAGTTGTGGCGAACCACAGTAAAACCCTGGCTACACCCCTGATTGTTTACATTCTGTGTCATTTTAAAAAAAATGTATAGTTTTGTTAATTAAAACAAATTATCAAATGTTTTGATCCCATAAGATAAGATAAGATAACTTTATTGACACTGAAACACAGTCACATGGCTGGTTATATGGTCATTTGGCACAAAAGGACGAAAATACAACTGTCAGTGTGAAACAATGTGTTCGATGGAACGGGGCGGGGAAGATTTTATTTTTATAGTTTGGCAGATCGTATTTCAGTAAAAAACACGGGGAACCCTCTCCACAGGCATTTTACACCAAATAGCTGAACCAATAAACATAATCTATAGGTGTTCTACCATGTTATTATGGCCAGTCTATGATAGAGTGCCACCCCAGTGTCAAGCGTTTATTGTCCAGTTTGCACAAGCAAAAGGAAAATTACAACGTTCGTCAAACGTATGCTGACCGACAGAGTATGACGTCATCGGGCACCAACATGTGGTCTTCCGTGGTATGAGTGAAGTAGATATGAATGAATGAATTAGTTTCATATAATTTTTCATGGTACAATCACTTGCAAAAGGTTGGAAATCATCCGTACAGGTCTGTTTGTGTAAGAAAAATGGCGTCCCAAGGCCAATTTCCCCGGATCTTGGTTTAATTCAAATCGTAGCGCCATCTGCACACTCTGACGCAAGGGAGACAACTCGGACTAGGCCAATCCTCTTGTAGGCAAAGGTGATGTCCCCTGATTCGCACATTTCCATCTATTTTGCCTGTATTAGGGGGTGGTCATTTTTTGTGGATTTTACTATGGGCTGTGAGGTTGATCATGTAGAATACGATGGGAAAAGCTATGAAATGTTTTCTTAAGTACCGGGTAGGTCTGTATATACATCCAGTGTTCAGTGCATAGGTGCATACTGGATGAACATTTTGAGGTCTAGGTGGACCTCTAGTGGTCCGATGATGTCGTATGCGGTCTTATTTTAAAGCTCTCGTGAAGGAGCACCCGACTGGACTAGTGTGTTGTTTGTTTTCAATATTCTGCGCATGCGCAGACAGGCCGTATTATCGAAATAGCCGTTTTCAGGTCGAGGCGAGCCCCTAGTGGGCCGATTGTATCGAGTGAAGTATCAATGTGAAGCCTATGTGAGGGAGTCTCTGATGGCGTGGATGTGGGGTTGACATAGGGTCATTCTGCGCATGCGCAGCCTGACCGTAGTATGGGCATAGACGTGTTGGGGTCTAGGTGGTCCCCTCATGGGCCTATTGTGTCGAGTGCGGTATCCATGTGAATCCTAGGTGGGGGAGCATCCACCTGGACTAACATTCACGTGGTTTGGTGGGTCTGCGCAAGTGTGTGACGTCACTTCCGGGTTTTTTGTACAGAATGCTCAAACACTACCTCCAACTTTCCCGGCCCGCACCCTGGCCCGGCCCCGGCCCGGCCGCAGCGCGCGCGCGGGTTCTCCGGAAGTGCGCGTCATCACCGGCAGTGCGCGGATGCATATCGGATCAAAAGGTCAAAGAAAAGGGGATTGTAAATGAACCTGGGAAGGATGGGCAGATCCATTTGTACCAATCAGCGGTCGAGAAACAAAAAAAAGAGCCAATGAGCGATCGATAAAAGAACCAATGGACGGGTACTAGGTACACGTCTGCGCCTCCATCCGGGTACTAGGATGCTTTCGCCTACGTCCGCGCCTACATCCGGGTTCTTCTGGGGTTTCCCAGTGGGGGTTTTTCCGTCTTCCATCTGGGTACTGTGGTTTTACATCCGGGTTCTCATCTTACATCCGGGTTTTTCCGTATTTAAAAATACATAGAACTTATAGTAATAAACTTAATCTATACGTGTTGGACGAGTCTTCACTCACCGTCTTCCTTTACACGCACCTCAATGAAATGCCCGCTCCAAACCTAGACCAAAACACGTACTTGGTCTGTGGGCTGATTTCATTGGCTCTCTATTTTACTATAGTGCTCTTGCATTCTAACATTGATGGGTTACATTTTGATCCCATCCTACACCACTGATTTCAGTTTGACTCAATCTCCACATTGGGCATTTATGCATTATGAATAAAACACACAAGACAGGGTTTTTTGGTGAGATCTCATTTTTTTTTTTTTTTTTTTTTTAATTCAGTAACAACAACAACGTGAGAACAACCACGTGAAAACTCAAGCCCAGGACAAGGGGCTTGTACATTGGAAGAACTGAAGCCCAGAACAGGGGGCTTGTACATTGAAAGAACTGAAGCCCAGAACAGGGGGCTTGTAAACTTAAGCCCAGAACAGGGGGCGTGTGTACATTGAAAGAATTCAAGCCCAGAACGGGACTTGTACATTGAAATGATGGGCGGCCCAGTCATATACGAGTACATCTCGGTCCTCGGCCTTGGGGTACTCGTCAAACATGTGGACGATCGTCTGCATGGCATGTCCCCGACATCGATGGTACAGGTAAAACAAGCAATATTGGCCGCACACCATACTGTCCAGGCTTTGCAACGTTTTAGTATTCCAACACCACGTCTCTGTGCCTTGATCCATGAAGTCTGTTAAATCGGAATGGAGGGTGGTAGGCCGTACGGATCAAAGTATTCGCCCTGCTCTTCTGTCAAGTACACGGCCACCCAGTGTTCACCGGGTCGCTCCATCGGGTCTGTATTCAGGACGTAAGCAGCAGGATACACACGGTCTAATGGGAACACGTCTCGGGCGAACACTCCTTGAAAGACCATGCGTGTCCCTGCATCAGTCTCCAGCACGGTGCGTATCTGGTCTGTATCCATGTTAGGTGGCAAAGTCACACAGGACGTTACGGCTTTTATCGATTTGAATGATGTTGTCAAACTCAGCGTAGCAAATCGCATTGATGGTTTTCGGTAAAGGTGTCCCGAAATGCAGTTCCAAGCGTAAGTTGCCTTTCTTGACGAGACTCAGTTGATGATCGTTGTCTAAGGTGGGAGTGAGATCGAAACAGAACAAGGTGTACCCTCTGCCGAAATCGTCTCGACTGATCATATTTCCCTCGTCTTGGTTGATTTGGCCAGTTGCTGTGAAGAGGTTCAGATAGCTCCGGATGTAATTGTCCGTTCTGAAATTAGGTTGTAAGGGGCGTGCCGGTACCTGTTGGCCATCCACATGCAGGGCCACGAAATTGATGTTGAACGCTTTTAGGTTGAACGGATTCCTCGAGAGAGTCCCATTATAACTGACGTTCTCCACACAGGCTAGGGTTAAACGCTTGGGCAAATCCCCCAGGAGCAGATTTTCTTGATTGACAATCATATTGCCTTTAGGAACGGAAAAGACCTTGGTCTGTACTCGTCGAATCGGGTACTGGGCTGGTTTTTTCTCCAAGGCTCTGATGTGCCCCAACTGTACACCTGGGCTCGGTTTTACTTTGCGTACAAACAGACTTGCCTCTTGGATGACAATGTTATACTCGAGGTCCTCATTCGGGGCCATCAAGGCAAACGCAGGCGTTGCGCGCACTAGTATTTTGACAGGTACTCCATTCAAGAGGTATCGGTCCTGCATGAATAAGTCCGCATGCAGACGTCCCATCATATCGACCGAGTGACTCTCTGCTGTGGCATCCACTCTCTCCGTATAGCCGTCATTACCAGGACTCGCTTCCATCTTGCCTGGGGTATCTCGGTAGAACAACGGGGCTGTCAAATACGACTTTTTAGCGTCACGCCCGTAGGATAACAGTGTTTCGATGTAGGCTCGGTACGGGTACGTGTTGGTCGAGGCGCTCACCAGTTTATCACTCAGGGCTATATCCACTTGCTGGAATAGCGAATGAAGCCCGAGATTCACTGGACCCACGGGTGCATCTGCTTTGAGGACTGACCCATCTTTATTGGTGATTTTAGCTTTCACATATAGGTACGTATGGGCTAAATCCAGGTAGGTCGTATCTGCGTTGGTGATGGTGAATTCAATGGGGCCTGTGGCTGTAATGCTGGAAAGGGGCAGATGTTCCACCCATTGAACCTCTTCGGCACTGGTCTGAGTAGGTGGGACGGTCCATAAATCAAATTCACTGTTGGTAGAAGGACACGACTCGGCATGGATGAAAGCCATCTTTAAGAAAAGATATCCTTGGTCTTCGATGTGCGTCGTCGCCGGGTCGGTCGTCGACTGGTGCGTGGTCTCGGTGGTGCAGGTCTCTTATTCCCTACGGTGCGTTGTGCTTTGGTGACCAAGACGCCTCCTGCTTCCTTGGCTCGACGTTTCAGTGCTTCTTTGGATGCCGCACCGCCCAAGACATCACCCGCGACTTGCAGTCCATTGCGCACCGCTTGTTTGCCGATGGCTTTCACCCCACGCGTCACCAAGGGCAGGAACGTTTTGACGATGCTCCCGAGTATGTTCCCCAGCCCATGTCCTCGTTGCATGCGTGTACCTGCAAA
>JAVTVY010005930.1:0-39280 GCA_036873755.1 Hanleya hanleyi
TTCGCTACAATGTTGCGGTGACCACCTGGTCTGGCGTCTGCGTGAGTGAGTTCACGTGCCGAACACCTGGCTCCCCGAATTGCAACAATGTTGCACGTTCGCTACAATGTTGCGGTGAACACCTGGCTACCCGAGATCAAGGCATGTCCAGACTTGTTCTGGGTTGTACAGTTCTGCCATATTAGAGGACGGGTACTAGGAATGCATATTAAATCTATAGACAAAGTATACAAGTGGGTTTTTTGGTCCGCCAATACAATATACAGGCCTGTATGGGGTATGGGGATGGTCATTTTTGAACATGATAGGACATGTACTGTCTGTGGGGTTTTCCCGCCAGAATTTCGCTGTCGTCTGCTTGGGGTTGTCACGTGCCGAACACCTGGCTCACCGAATTGCAACAATGTTGCACGTTCGCTACAATGTTGCGGTGAACACCTGGTCTGGCGTCTGCGTGAGTGAGTTCACGTGCCGAACACCTGGCTCCCCGAATTGCAACAATGTTGCACGTTCGCTACAATGTTGGCCGAACACCTGGCTCCCCGAGATCAAGGCATGTCCAGACTTGTTCTGGGTTGTACAGTTCTGCCATATTAGAGGACGGGTACTAGGAATGCATATTAAATCTATAGACAAAGTGTATGGAAATAGACGTGTTGGGGTCTAGGTGGGCCACTAGTGGGTCGATGGAGTCGTATGAGGTATCAATGTGAAGCATTCGTGAAGGTGCATCCGACGGGCTGGGTGCGGGGTTGAAATATCGTCATTCTGCGCATGCGCGGTAGACCAAGGGTATGGAAATAACCGTTTTGGGGTCTAGGTGGGCCACTAATGGACCGATGGGGTCCAGTGAGGTATCAATGTGAAGCCTATGTGAGGGGGCATCCCACTGGGTGGATGTGGGGTCGGAATATCGTCATTCTGCGCATGCGCAGTAGACAAAGGGTATGGAAATAGACGTTTTGGGATCGAGGGGGGTCCCTAATGGGCCGATGGAGTTGTATGAGGTATCAATGTGAAGCCTATGTGAGGGGGCATCCGCCTGGACTAAGGTCTCGGTCGTTGTCCACATTCTGCGCATGCGCAGACAGGGAATTGTGGGAAAAGGGTATGGAAATAGACGTTTTGGGATCTGGGTGGGCCACGAGTGGGCCGCTTGGATCGAGTCAGGTATCAATGTGAAGCATATGCCTAATGGACCGATGGAGTTGTATGAGGTATCAATGTGAAGCCTATGTTAGGGGGCATTCGACTGAACTAAGGTCTCGGCCGTTGTCAACATTCTGCGCATGCGCAGACAGGGAATTCTGGGAAAAGGGTATGCACATAGACGTTTTGGGGTCTAGGTGAGCCCCCAATGGGCCGATGGTGTCGTATGAGGTATCAATGTGAAGTATATGTGAGTGAGCAACCGCCTTTAGTGTTGTGTCGTCCGTTTTCGACATTCTGCGCATGCGTGGACAGGGACTTGTGGGAAAAGGGTGTGGAAATAGACGTTTTGGGGTCTAGATGGGCCACTAGTGGTCCGATGGAGTCGAGTGAGGTATCAATGTGAAGCATATGTGAGGGGGCATCCGACTGGGTGGATACGGGGTAGGAATATCGTCATTCTGCGCATGCGCAATAGACAAACGGTATGGAAATAGACGTTTTGGGATCTAGGTGAGCCATTAATGAGCCGATGGAGTCGTATGAGGTATCAATGTGAAGCATATGCGAGGGGGGCATCCGATTGGACTAGTGTTTCGTCCGTTTTTTTGCGCATGCGCAGTCTGGCCGTAGTATAGAAAGCAGGCATTTTGGGGAGTATGTGGGGGTGTGTTTGGGGTAGAGATGGGCCGCTATGGGTCCGAAGGGGTCGTGCAAGGTGTCAAAGTGAAGCTTGTGTGGGGTAGAGTCTGAATGGCGTGTTTTTAAGTGCAAGTCGCGTTAATCTACGCATGCGCAGTTGGTTGAAGTAAGTAAAGTGGTCATTTTGGGGCAGTACAGGAAGGTATTTGGGGTAGAGATGGACCATCCTTGGTCCGAATGTGTCCTGTGAGGTGTCATTTTGTAGCTCTCGGGGTGTAGACCCCGATTTGGGGGCTGTCCACAGCATCTGTGACGTCACCGGTGACGTCATCAGTACGAGTAGTAGCGAAAGTGGGCATTTTGGGGCAGCGAAGGAAGGTATTTGTTGTAGAGATGGACCATCCATATCTGTCATGCATTATACCATATCTTTGCTGTGACGTCATCGGTGACGTCATCAGTACAAGTAGTAGCGAAAGTACATGGTGTAGACCACAACTTGAGTGATTTCCTTGTCATCTGTGACGTCATTGGTGACGTCATCAGTACGAGTGGAGCGAAATTTTGATTAGTCGTCCAATACATACGGAATAATGAGGGACTCGAGTTAACCTCTATATGTACAGACACCACCACACACCAACAATACCACCACACACACACGCACAGACACACACACACTACCACACACCACCACCAACACCACCACCGCTCGTCAACGCCTGGTGGTGGTGGTGGTAGCTCCCGTGGGTCGGAGCTCCGGAGCTCGGAGCTCCGCTGTATTATACAATCGGATAGCGGTTGTCTTGAATAACAACAAGTTCAGCAATGTTCATACAGTTTATTATCCCCAATGTTACATCATACCCAGGCTGGGGGAGCCGCCCTGGGTAGGTTTAGTATGTTCGCAACAAAACAAATTGAAATATAAAACACCATGCTTTATTATTTAATGCACCGTCACATTAGGTATAAGTGTTTACTGAGCTCTATTCAACGATCAGCATGTAGACATATAGAGTATGTACGTATGTATGTTATGGTATTCATCAGTGCATGGGTGAAGCATTCAGCCGATGGGGTGGTCGGTCAGCTTGGTAACGGAAAACGTGACATTGGTCATCCTCTCCACTGCCCACTTGGTGATGGGACGTTGTTGTTGGGCCCATTCCAAGGCATCCACTGTCCAGTTTCTCCAGCATCGTCTCTAGCGACACCCTATCCGTGATGGTAAACGATTGGTCAAATACCCGGATGTTACATCTTCATTTTATCCAGCCAATTTCTACGTTCCCACTTCGAACTTCCCTTGATATATCTGGACCCCTTCAATGTTCAAATAACTTATAAATAGACACGTCACTGACCTCGAAAACATTTGAAATTCGAAATGGGTCGCACAAGAGCGCTATTGATTGGCTGACCTAATTAGTGGGCACCATATTAGGAGGAAGGACGCCGCTAATAGAGGATGATGTCACCCTATGCGACTTCACTCGCAATCGATGTGTACGTTCTGATTGGTTCTCCTGTCGTTAGCTGGTGAAATTTACACCTCGGATTTTGAACGCTGAAGGGGTCAGATAAATCAAGGCAGGTTCGAAGTGGGAACGTAGAAATTGGCTGGATAAAATGAAGATGGGATGTTACTGCTCGGGTAAAAGTATCGGATTTGGTCTGTCACCTTATGCTGCAGCACATAACCAAACGCCAGATTTAATTTGAAGGACGTAGTTTGATCGTTGAAGATGGCTTCCACGTAGCTGCGTAAACGGGTGAGGTCGGTCAGTCGGAAATTGTAGATATCTTGAATAGGGCGATGACGGTGGAAACAGTGCCGTATCATGGGCCAATGGCGCCGATTGATGTCACTCACTGGATGGTCTTCGTGTAACAGATCGCTAGGAACATTTATTGGTTCATCCGCGAAGTGTACTTTGCTCTTCACGTCGTACAAAATCTGACCCAAGGTCTTGTCGTCGAAATTTGACTGTTGAATTAGGGCGACATCATCATCATCGGCCCTCGTGCGGTGGGTGGGAGTTCCCGCTGTCTCGATACTGTTGCCTACGGTCTCCTTTGCCTGCAAACTTGGCTGCGGATCAGGGTGTTGTGTACGTTGGTGTCGCAGCAACAGACTGGGCAGTTTGAAAAGTCGACCACATTCCTCGCATAGATGCTTGGGTGCCCCATGCACTGTCCGTTCATGACACCGTAGCCTGTCCAGGCGAATAAATAGTTTCCCACACCTCGTGCAGCTATACCGGGTGGTTCCGCCGTGCTTGGTGGCTTCATGGCGGCGCAAGTCATGCAGACGAGTAAACGATTTGGAGCACGTAGTACAAGTGATATCTTAGTGATTGACCAGAGTGTCTGATGGAACGGCCAGGCCGCTTCCCTTTTATAGCACGCTAGCAGGTGATCTATTTTTAGCACACCCACTTCAAGTACCTACAAGTCGAGAACCGAGAAGTACTGGTGTACGACTGAGCCACATTGCGTACGTGTGTGTGTTTGTGTTTGAGTCCAATCGTGCACCATGTCGAATTACGTTCTCTCCGAAAACTTCCTCTCATCGCATTAATATGCTCAGATCCATTCAATATAAACACAACCAAGAGACATCAACACCAACAGGCGCATTGCGTAATACACGTTTTATTATCCTCACAGCACCACCCCCACCACTACCACCACCACCATCTAGCGTTGCCGCCGTCAACGATCAGCGTATAGACATGGCATGTTATGGTATTCATCAGTGCATGGGTGAAGCATTCAGCCTATGGTGTAGTCGGTCAGCTTGGTGACGAAGAACGTGACATTGGTCATCCTCCCTACGACCCACTGGGTGTTGGTGCGTTGTTGTTGGGCCCATTCCAAGGGATCCACGGTGTTCAGTTTCTCCAGCATCGTCTCTAGCGACGTCTTATCCGTGATGGTAAAGGGTTGGTCAAATACCCGGATGCTACTGTTCGGGTAAAAGTATCGGACTTGGTCTGCCTCCTTATGCTGTAGCACATAACCAAACGCCAGATTCAACTTGAAGGTCGTACTTTGATCGTTGAAGATGGCTTCCACGTAGCTGCGTAGATGGGCGAGGTCGGTCAGTCGGAAATTGTAGATATCTTGAATAGGGCGATGACGGTGGAAGCAGTGCCGGATCATGGGCCAATGGCCCCGATAGATGTCACTCACTGGATGATTGTCGTGTAACAGATCGCTAGGAACATTTATGGGTTCGTCCGTGAAGTGTACTTGGCCCTCCACGTCGTACAAAATCTGGCTCAAGGTCTTGTCGTCGGAAGTTGACTGTTCAATTAGGGCGACATCATCATCATCGGCCCTCATGCGATGGGTGGGAGTTCCCTCTGTCTCGATACTGGTGCCTACGGGCTTCTCTACCAGCAAACGTGGCTGCGGAACAGGGTGTCGTGTGCGTTGGTGTCGCAGCAACTGACTGGTCAGTTTGAAAAGCCGACCACATTTTTCGAATGGACGTTTGGGTGGCCCATGAATGGAACGTTTATGGCGCTGTAAATGATCCGGGCGCTGAAACGACAGTGTACATATCGTACAGCTATACCGGGCTGTTCCGTCGTGCTTGATAGCCACATGGCGGCGCAAGTCGTGCAGACGAGTGAATGATTTCGAGCACGTAGTACAAGTGAACATCTTGGTGGTTGACAGAGTGTCTGCTGAAACGGCCAGGCCGCTTCCCTTTTATAGCACGCTAGCTGGTGATCTATTTTTAGCACACTCTACCCCAAGTCGAGGATCGAGACTGGTGTACTGGTGTACGACTGAGTCGCATTGCGCGCGTGTGTGTGTGTGTGTCTGTGTGTGTGTATGTGTGGGCTGTGGAATTTACATCCGGGATCTTGTCAACATCCGGGTTTCCAAGTGGATTTTTCCCGTCGTTCCTCCGTCTTCCATCCGGGTACTGTGGTTTTACATCCGGGTCCTCATCTTTCAGCTGGGATTTGGACACCTGTTGACCTCAATAATTTGCATATGACCTCTGTGAGGTCACTTCCGCTTCCGTTCACGTGACCGAAACTGACCTTTGGCCCCTGCGCGCAATTTTTATCCGGTATTGTAGCGCGCGCAGGGGCCAAAGGTCAGTTCCGGTCACGTGAACGGAAGCGGAAGTGACCTCACAGAGGCTTTTCAAACTGACCAGTCAGTTGCTGCGATACCAACGCACATGACACCCTGTTCCGCAGCCACGTTTGCTGGTAGAGAAGCCCGTAGACACCAGTATCGAGACAGAGGGAACTCCCACCCATCGCATGAGGGCCGATGATGATGATGTCGCCCTAATTCAACAGTCAAATTCCGACGACAAGACCTTGAGCCAGATTTTGTACGTCGTAGAGGGCAAAGTACACTTCACGGACGAACCCATAAATGTTCCTAGCGATCTGTTACACGGCGATCATCCAGTGAGTGACATCTATCGGCGCCATTGGCCCATGATCCGGCACTGCTTCCACCGTCATCGCCCTATTCAAGATATCTACAATTTCCGACTGACCGACCTCGCCCATCTACGCAGCTACGTGGAAGCCATCTTCAACGATCAAAGTACGACCTTCAAGTTGAATCTGGCGTTTGGTTATGTGCTACAGCATAAGGAGGCAGACCAAGTCCGATACGTTTACCCGAGCAGTAGCATCCGGGTATTTGATCAACCCTTTACCATCTCGGATAAGACGTCTCTAGAGACGATGCTGGAGACACTGGACACCGTGTATCCCTTGGAATGGGCCCAACAACAACGCCCCAACACCCAGTGGGTCGTAGGGAGGATGACCAATGTCACGTTTTTCGTCACCAAGCTGACCGACTACACCTTAGGCTGAATGCTTCACCCATGCACTGATGAATACCATAACATGCCATACATACTCGCTATGTCTATACGCTGATCGTTGACGGCGGCAACGCTAGGTGGTGGTGGTGGTAGTGGTGGGGGTGGTGCTGTGAGGATAATAAAACGTGAATGCATGTCTCTTGGTTGTGTTTATATTGAATGGGTCTGAGCATATTAATGCGATGAGAGGAAGTTATCGGAGAGAACGTAATTCGACATGGTGCACGATTGGACTCAAACACAAACACACACACGTACGTAATGTGGCTCAGTCGTACACCAGTACTTCTCGGTCCTCGACTTGTAGGTACTTGAAGTGGGTGTGCTAAAAATAGATCACCTGCTAGCGTGCTATAAAAGGGAAGCGGCCTGGCCGTTCCATCAGACACTCTGTCAATCACCAAGATGTTCACTTGTACTACGTGCTCCAAATCGTTTACTCGTCTGCACGACTTGCGCCGCCATGAAGCCACCAAGCACGGCGGAACCACCCGGTATAGCTGCACGAGGTGTGGCAAACTATTTATTCGCCTGGACAGTCTACGGTGTCATGAACGGACAGTGCATGGGGCACCCAAGCATCTATGCGAGGAATGTGGTTGACTTTTCAAACTGCCCAGTCTGTTGCTGCGACACCAACGTACACAACACCCTGATCCGCAGCCAAGTTTGCAGGTAGAGGAGCCCGACAAGGAAATCACTCAAGTTGTGGTCTACACCATGTACTTTCGCTACTACTTGTACTGATGACGTCACCGATGACGTCACAGCAAAGATATGGTATAATGCATGACAGATATGGATGGTCCATCTCTACAACAAATACCTTCCTTCGCTGCCCCAAAATGCCCACTTTCGCTACTACTCGTACTGATGACGTCACCGATGACGTCATAGATGGTGTAGACAGCCCCCAAATCGGGGTCTACACCCCGAGAGCTACAAAATGACACCTCACAGGACACATTCGGACCAAGGATGGTCCATCTCTACCCCAAATACCTTCCTGTACTGCCCCAAAATGACCACTTTACTTACTTCAACCAACTGCGCACGCGTAGATTAACGCGACTTGCACTTAAAACCACGCCATTCAGACTCTACCCCATACAAGCTTCACTTTGACACCTCGCACGACCCATTCGGACCCATAGCGGTCCATCTCTACCCCAAGCACACCCCCACATACTCCCCCAAAATGCCTGCTTTCTATACTACGGCCAGACTGCGCATGCGCATATGCTTCACATTGATACCTCATAGGTGGCCCTCCGCAGTTTCGTAGTAATGGCCCCTCTCTAATTTCATAATACGATAGACTGCCCTTGTTCTGCTACATCATAATTCTTCTTGTGTTCTTAATAGCTTATATCTATAATGCCATCCTATTCAGCATTATGAACGCTGCAAACGAGTACGTACAAGTCGAGTGCTGGCTTCGTCTACACGCTGATCGGGATCATGGAGTAAAGTTTGTCCTGCCTCAGTTATGCCCCTTGGGTGTGACTAAAAATCGGGACTCATTTACGGGAAGAAAATCTGACAAAAAACGGTTAGGTTAACATCCCCTTTGTTTTGCCTTTTTAAGTTGAGACCGGACCAGGGAACGTGAGTAAGAAGTTTAATTGAAATCGCTCTTACAGATTTTTCTGGAAATTGAGCCGAATTTGACCATTTTTCGACATTTTTAAGGGGTTTTCTAGGAAAAATGAAGCAAGCATGGAGGAGAATGTTCGAGTTAAATTTTTCTATAACATAGCAGTGTTATATCTTAAAATAATAGTTTCATCATGCTCTTTCAGAAAATATATATATATAAGTGATTTGGGTTGAAGGTTTTGCGACAACTGGTGGCCTAAAAACGGACCCATAGTCTATTCCATGCCGAATAAAAGAATCTCCGGAGTGCACCCATACGACTCCATCGGCTCATTAGTGGCTCACCTAGATCCCAAAACGTCTATTTCCATACCCTTTGTCTATTGCGCATGCGCAGAATGACGATATTCCTACCCCGTATCCATCCAGTCGGATGCCCCCTCACATATGCTTCACATTGATACCTCACTCGACTCCATCGGACCATTAGTGGCCCATCTAGACCCCAAAACGTCTATTTCCACACCCTTTTCCCACAAGTCCCTGTCCGCGCATGCGCAGAATGTCGAAAACGGACGACACACTAGTAAAGGCGGTTGCTCCCTCACATATACTTCACATTGATACCTCATACGACACCATCGGCCCATTAGGGGCTCACCTAGACCCCAAAACGTCTATGTTCATACCCTTTTCACAGAATTCCCTGTCTGCGCATGCGACGAATGTTGACAACGGCCGAGACACTAGTCCAATCGGATGCCCGCTGACATATGCTTCACATTGATACCTCACTCGATCCAATCGGCCCACTCGTGGCCCACCCAGACCCCAAAACGTCTATTTCCATACCCTTTTCCCACAATTCCCTGTCTGCGCATGCGCAGAATGTGGACAACGACCGAGACCTTAGTCCAGGCGGATGCCCCCTCACATAGGCTTCACATTAATACCTCATACAACTCCATCGGCCCATTAGGGACCCCCTCGATCCCACAACGTCTATTTCCATACCCTTTGTCTACCGCGCATGCGCAGAATAACGATATTCCAACCCCACACGCACCTCATCGGATGCTCCTTCACGAATGCTTCACATTGATACCTCATACGACTCCATCGGACCATTAGGGGCTCCCCTAGATTCCAAAACGTCCATTTTCATACCCTTTGTCTATTGCGCATGCGCAGAATGACAATATTCCGACCCCATATCCATCCAGTGGGATGCCCCCTCACATAGGCTTCACATTGATACCTCACTCGACCCCATCGGTCCATTAGTGGCCCACCTAGACCCCAAAACGGCTATTTCCATACCCTTGGTCTACCGCGCATGCGCAGAATGACGACATTTCAACCCGCACCCAGCCCGTCGGATGCGCCTTCACGAATGCTTCACATTGATACCTCATACGACTCCATCGACCCACTAGTGGCCCACCTAGACCCCAAAACGTCTATTTCCATACACTTTGTCTATAGATTTAATATGCATTCCTAGTACCCGTCCTCTAATATGGCAGAACTGTACAACCCAGAACAAGTCTGGACATGCCTTGATCTCGGGGAGCCAGGTGTTCGGCCAACATTGTAGCGAACGTGCAACATTGTTGCAATTCGGGGAGCCAGGTGTTCGGCACGTGAATTCACTCACGCAGACGCCAGACCAGGTGTTCACCGCAACATTGTAGCGAACGTGCAACATTGTTGCAATTCGGGGAGCCAGGTGTTCGGCACGTGACAACCCCAAGCAGACGACAGCGAAATTCTGGCGGGAAAACCCCACAGACAGTACATGTCCTATCATGTTCAAAAATGACCATCCCATACAGGCCTGTATATTGTATTGGAGGCAACCCCACACCCACCCCATCAGATGCCCCTTCACGAATGCTTCACATTGATACCTCATACGACCCAATCGGACCATGCAGCGTATTTGAATTCTGGGGACTACTTTTTCTCCGCGGAGGCAGACCGCATCATCGCGGAGGAATACACACGCCCCATTCACCCAGACCGGAAGTGACGTCATACATGACGTCACACTTGCGCAGAACACCGCCACAAAATCTCATACCTTGAGCTGGAGTTACCTCCCTTACCATAATTTTGAGGGTTCCCGATTTGCCATTTCTAGCCATTTCACATAGGCAAATAACCTGCGCCACTTTCGTGCGCCCGAAAAACGTAGCTCGAAATCCTTACTCCCTACTACTAACAAACCCCCCCCCCCAAAAAAGATTGACTCCTTAGTCGATGTTTTCGGGCTAATGCAGACCCGGGAATTTGAATGTCTCACATTGATGATGACGTTATTTGATAATCAGTTGAACCATGCCTCATTAATAATACGACTTTTTCTCATTCTAGGTATATTTGAAGGTGCTGTTAGTAGTATATAAAACACCGATTGGGTCTCATTGACCTACTTATTTGTTCCCCCGGGTCAAATTTGTGGCGGAACTGGGGCGGGGTTTCCCAGTGGGGGTTTCCCAGGGGGGGTTTCCCATGACGATGACGTGATCAAGGCATGTACTGACCTGTCTAGGCTATAGTTCCGGGTCAAAGGTCAAAAATAGTTCCATGTATTCCTCCGCGGTGATGCGGTCTGCCTCCGCGGGCACAAAGTAGTTCCACGGAATGTACACCCTCACTGGGGGGTTTCTCCCGGCCCGCTGACCTGTTTGTTGTTGTTTGGTGGTGTTTGACCAGTGTATGGTGGTATAGCCCTGTTTGTCCAGTGTTTTGGTATTATAAGTCCTGTTTGACCAGTGTTTGGTGGTATAGCCCTCTTTGACCAGTGTTTAGTGGTATAGTCCTGTTTGACCAGTCTTTGATGGTATAGCCCTTGGACCATTTATAAATGCAAATTTCACGTATTTTCTCAAGCAGCTCATGAAATATAAAGCTCGAGTAATTCTCCACATATGCAGTCAGTCCGGGCTATTTTCCCAGCAACTTGACAAGGAACACGGAATGGGACACCGTACATTTGTTCTACATTACATATTCCCGCTACATCATGAAATATCCGTACACCATCTCTATATATGCCTACTATCTTTGTCGCTAGAGTTTGTCGCTCAAAATCAC
This sequence comes from Hanleya hanleyi, assembly GCA_036873755.1. Lineage (NCBI taxonomy): Eukaryota > Metazoa > Mollusca > Polyplacophora > Lepidopleurida > Hanleyidae > Hanleya > Hanleya hanleyi. The sequence continues at coordinate 11,366 of JAVTVY010005930.1, forward strand.
TCATTGACTTTATCAACAAGAATTACACCATGCCTCGCGCAATGGTCAAGGGGAGATCAATCTGTTGAGGCCACCAGGCCGAGAGAGACGTAAATCTATCTGGAAGCGGATGTGAGTTAGGTGAGGAAAATGATAACTAAAGGTCATGAGATAGAATTTTGAATATTTGAACCGATTCTTACGGTGTATTAAGGCGAACATGTTGTCGCGCTTAAGAATGAACAGAAGATGAAGCCATATGTAAAACCATTGAAACAAACGTATGTTTCATAATCTTTAACAACAAAGAAGAATTCCATGGAACTGTGTGTATTTATGGGTAGGGTGTCGTCTGGTGTTTACATTGATCGTGCATTGATAGATGTTCTCTTTCGAAAGAGATGGTTGGCCCATCGAAATACGGTAGTGTAGGAGAAATCAGCTAAGTCACAGACAAACAAAAACACGGCTTTGCCTCTTATAGCCATTTCAAAGTCAACCTTACTTTATACCATGTTATTACTCTGAACAGATTGTTTGCAGGTGGAGAAAGGCGCCAAAACGATCGGTCGTACTAAAAACTGCGCGGAACTGCGCGGAGCTTAATTGCAACTCCGTGTGGATTATTTGATGGATTTTTCTTTATTTGCTTTATTAGCAGAATATTGATATCAATAAAACGGAAAACACAATCCGCAAAATGCGAATGAAAAGCGGTCCGTAAACTTCAAACAAATATTAGTCTTGGGGCCATCATATTCGAAAATGTATTAATATACGAAAAATGCGAATGACCACGACCAAATTTCCACTGTCCCTTGATATATTTCAGCAGGCCGCGATCTGTAGACATATATGTCGCTTGAAAGAGAGAGAGAGAACGAAATTCAAATGCGCGGCAAATCTCGCCAATACCTCACCAATTATCTCCTGCCTAATTCGGATTGACTTGTTTAATCAATGCCAACATATACTCAAGGGATTCTGTATTAATCTAACCAATACCTCACCAATTATATTCTGCCTAAGTTAGTACCTCGATTTACGCGCAATTAAAATTCATACTCAATTTACGTTCAAACAGAAACAGCAAGCCTTTTGAAATATGATCAGACTTAGTTCAATCTGAGAGAATCTCATTGGGGCGAAGCTGCCATGGATTTTCGTGCAGTTAAACTTTATGCTCAGTCCGGGCTATTTTCCCAGCAACTTGACAAGGAACACGGAATGGGGCACCGTACATTTGTTCTACGTTACACATTCCCGCTACATCATGAAATATCCGTACACCATCTCTATATATGCCTACTATCTTACTATTCATAGAGTTTGTCGCTAGAGTTTGTCGCTCAAAATCACTCATTGACTTTATCAACAAGAATTACACCATGCCTCGCGCAATGTTCAAGGGGAGATCAATCTGTTGAGACCACCAGGCCGAGACAGACGTAAATCTATCTGGAAGCGGATGTGAGTTAGGTGAGGAAAATGATAACTAAATGTCATCAGATAGAATTCTGAATATTTGAACCGATTCTTACGGTGTATTAAGGCGAACATGTTGTCGCGCTTAAGAATGAACAGAAGATGAAGCCATACGTAAAACCATTGAAACAAACGTATGTTTCATAATCTTTAACAACAAAGAAGAATTCCATGGAACTGTGTGTATTTATGGGTGGGGTGTCGTCTGGTGTTTACATTGATCGTGCATTGATAGATGTTCTCTTTCGAAAGATATGGTTGGCCCTGAAAAGGGACTTTTAAAGCGACGAACGCTTTAGCCTCTACTCCCGGAATCGTCTCACAAATTTGGCGTGGATGGGGCACAAGTTTATATCCTCAAATAGACTAACCAAGTAGGATTCGGTAGCCTGTTGAATCGCCCCAACAGCCGAGCTCTGGAATCGCAAAGTGGGCTTGAAATCCTGGGCGATTTCACGGACGAGACGCTGGAATGGAACCTTGGGAATGAGAAGCTCTGTGCTCTTCTGGTACCGTCTGATCTCACGGAGTGCCACTGATCCGGGCCTGTATCTGTGGGGTTTCTTCACACCTCCGGTTGCACTCTTTCTGGCGGCTTTGGTGGCGAGCTGTTTTCGGGGAGCCTTCCCTCCGGTAGATTTACGTGGGGGCTGCTTTGCACGAACCATCTCTGTTAAATATTTGTCTTCTTTTGCAGTGGGTGAAAAGATGAAGTGAAACTCGTAAAAACCGCCAGGTTTATATAGGTCGATATGCTTCAATTTCATTGGTTATAATGGCTTAGGATGACCATTTCCATTGGCTCAATATACGACAATCTGATTGGTTAAAATATGGCCTACTGATTGGTCAAATTGTGTGCACTTACAATCGTCATTGTACGCTAGAATCCCTTCAAGCTCGAACATATTTTCACAGGTCTGTATATAGGCCTATAGACCTATATATATAGTCCCATACTGGGGTATAGGACCGATATTTGGCCCGGATGTATGGTCAAGGGTGAAATACGTCATGGTATAACAACTATTCGAAGACAGTGTGAAGCAGAGACAACACGTACATTTACGGGTAGGTAGTCTATCTTCTAAGTATCTAGGTGAGGTGTACAGTCCCACTGGAAAACCTACTTCTAGACATTTGCGGTAGGGTTGTTTGGATTTGTTTTTCACGTCTCGTCAAGACAAACATCATAGGAAGTGTCGCGGAGCGAATCGGTGAAATTTTTGAAAAAGTACTGTGACGAAAATTGATGTGACGGAAATTTATCTGAAATAATACTTCTATGAATAGGGCGAAAATTTATCTGAGATAATTTTTCTGTCATAATTAATTCTTGGTCGAGTATCAACTATTCAGATATTACGGAAAGTACTGTTGTTATAAGGTATTGTTTGTTATATATCAGACACGATCAGCTGATATATGTAAACAAACGGATCTATATTTAGACCCTCGCGTGCTCTGCTACGTTGCAGCACGCGCTCTTTGATCTTGGCGTTCCGCCGACGTACAAGAAGCTCAAATTGAGACGGAGAATTTCGTTACCATTGCCAGTAAATTATAAGTTTATTGCGGAAAGAATTTATATTGCATAAATTCCTGCGGGAAATAGGAAGTACACATATAAGAGAATATTGTCTTGACGTAAAAAGTTTGGACATTTCATATTTACGGAGATATGGATTTTTATAGTGGAGCCGGTTTTTCGTGTAAACCATCGCAGCGTATAGGGAAACGGCTGTCATCTTCGTTTTGCTATGTCACAAAAAGTGCTCGAATTACTTATTTCTAAATGATTTCATGACGAATCCAACTAAGGTTAGGAAGTATATATATTTTACGATATAGTCATGAACTGTCAGCACATAAGACGTTCTGGTTGATGAGATCTGAATTTTTGAAGTTTGGCAATTTTCTGACTTCGATCTTCGAATACCCGCCGCCATATTTGTTGGAAGCCGGTGTTCGTTTGTCATGATGGAAAATCATTAATTAATCATATTTTGAGATATATTTCTCAAGACAACCTTGTATTCATTGAAAATATAATTGTTCAGGCTTACCTTGCTAACTCGGTTGCTGCCTTTGAGGTAATACTTTTCCTTAGATCGGCATTTGTTTCCGCCCATGCGATGAGAAACACATGCCTGATTTTGCATGTAGTTTTCGTGCACACGTCTCGCACAAGTTCGGGAGCGATAACTTTTCCATCTTCGTCTATAAAGAGTTCTTTTTGGCCTATAATTATATCCATGGGAAGTTCAGGATACAAGCTTTCGTATGATATCTGGTTCTGCCAACGATTCATCGGAACTTTGTATAATTTTTGCCTCGAAATTGCATGTATACGTTTTGGTAAAGTGCGCTTTCATTCAGCCTGCTGTCTGCTCTGTCTGCATCAGTTGTCGAGTATATTACGTCACCACGTTTGCAGAATTGCAATTATTGACCAATCAAAATTCGGCATTTTCGTTTAACCGTAGAATTTTACGTCATTGGCTTGGCAACTGGTTAGCAACCCAGCACTATAAAAGGTGCAGAAATTTTGTGCGCAGCCTGGCTGTAGTATAGAAAGCAGGCATTTTGGGGGTATGTGGGTGTGTGTTTGGGGTAGAGATGGGCTATTCACGGTTCGAATAGGTCATGTGAGGTATCCATGTGAAGCCTATGTGAGGGAGTCTCTGATGGCGTGGATGTGGGTTTGACATAGGGTCATTCTGCGCATGCGCGGTAGCCCAAGGGTATGGACATAGACGTTTTTGGGGTCTAGGTGGGCCCCTCATGGGCCTATTGGGTCGAGTGAGGTCTCATTGTAAAGCTGTCGTGGGGGAGCATCCACCTGGACTAACATTCACGTGGTGTGGTGGGTCTGCGCAAGTGTGTGTGTGTGTGACGTCACTTCCGCTTTTTTGTTGTTGTTTTTTGGGCTTTTTTTTCAGAATGCTCAAACACTACCTCCAACTTTCCCGGGCCGCACCCTGGCCTTCTCCGGCCCCACCGCAGCGCGCGCGCGGGTTCTCCGGAAGTGCCGTCATCACCGGCAGTGCGCGGATGCATGTCGGATCAGAAGGTCAAAGAAAAGGGGATTGTAAATTAACCTGGGAAGGATGGGCAGTTCCATTTGGACCAATCAGCGGTCGTGAAAAAGAGCCAATTTTTCCATATTTAAAAATACATAGAACTTATAGTAATAAACTTAATCTATACGTGTTGGACGAGTCTTCACTCACCGTCTTCCTTTACACGTACCTCAATGAAATGCCCGCTCCAAACCTAGACCAAAACACGTTCTTGGTCTGTGGGCTGATTTCATTGGCTCTCTATTTTACTATAGTGCGCTTGCATTCTAACATTGATGAGACGTGAGAACGTGAGAACAACCACGTGAAAACTCAAGCCCAGAACAAGGGGCTTGTACATTGAAAGAACTGAAGCCCAGAACAGGGGGCTTGTACATTGAAAGAACTGAAGCCCAGAACGAGGAGCTTGTAAACTTAAGCCCAGAACAGCGGGCGTGTGTACATTGAAAGAATTCAAGCCCAGAACGGGACTTGTACATTGAAATGATGGGCGGCCCAGTCATATACGAGTACATCTCGGTCCTCGGCCTTGGGGTACAGGTTTTCTTCATTGACAATCATATTGCCTTTAGGAACGGAAAAGACCTTGGTCTGTACTCGTCGAATCGGGTACTGGGCTAGTTTTTTCTCCAAGGCCCTGATGTGCCCCAACTGTACACCTGGGCTCGGTTTCACTTTGCGTACAAACAGACTTGCCTCTTGGATGACAATGCTATACTCGAGGTCCTCATTCGGGGCCATCAAGGCAAACGCAGGCGTTGCGCGCACTAGTCGTATTTTGACAGGTACTTCATTCAAGAGGTATCGGTCCTGCATGAATAAGTCCGCATGTAGACGTCCCATCATATCGACCGAGTGACTCTCTGCTGTGGCATCCACTCTCTACGTATAGCCGTCATTATCAGGACTCGCTTCCATCTTGCCTGGGGTATCTCGGTAGAACAACGGGGCTGTCAAATACGACTTTTTAGCGTCACGCCCGTAGGATAACAGTGTTTCGATGTAGGCTCGGTACGGGTACGTGTTCGTCGAGGCGCTCACCAGTTTATCACTCAGGGCTATATCCACTTGCTGGAATAGCGAATGAAGCCAGAGATTCACTGGACCCACGAGTGCATCTGCTTTGAGGACTGACCCATCTTTATTGGTGATTTTAGCTTTCACATATAGGTACGTATGGGCTAAATCCAGGTAGGTCGTATCTGCGTTGGTGATGGTGAATTCAATGGGGCCTGTGGCTGTAATGCTGGAAAGGGGCAGATGTTCCACCCATTGACCCTCTTCGGCACTGGTCTGAGTAGGTGGGACGGTCCATAAATCAAATTCACTGTTGGTAGAAGGACACGACTTGGCATGGATGAAAGCCATCTTTAAGAAAAGATATCCTTGGTCTTCGATGTGCGTCGTCGCTGGGTCGGTCGTCGACTGGTGCGTGGTCTCGGTGGTGCAGGTCTTTTATTCCCTATGGTGCGTTGGGCTTTGGTGACCAAGACGCCTCCTGCTTCCTTGGTTCGACGTTTCAGTGCTTCTTTGGGTGCCGCACCGCCCACCAATTCTTGTGGTAGTTTGAGTCGAGTTTCTTGTCCTTCGTAGGTCACCTCGTACCATACTTCATTGGCTCGCACGTTGTACCACGAGTCCACATTCCCAGCGTCCAGGTAAATGCAACGGTTGCGGTAACTGGGCCACGTACTTGGTCAAGGTGTTGTCAGGAAACACATCAGCCGAGCTGTTACTGGGTAGGGTGAGGTAAAACATGACGACTGAACTTTCCTGTTGCTGCTGTTGGTTTTAATACTTCTCCCAGCCCTTGGGCGCTAATCGTCGTGATGGTCGCGATGACTTAGCTCTTGGTGGTTGCAGGGGGTGGCGTGGTAAAAGGGGTGAAAAAGTAGGTGCCCGCCGTGGTGGTGATTTGGGGGGTGACTCCGGTTCCCAAGGTTGTGGTGAGAGTCGTCGTGCACGACTGGGTGGTTGCATAAAGGCCCAGCGCTGGGGGTTCCCCACCAATTCCTGTGGTACATGCATGTCTTTCAAGCCTTGAGCGAAGACCTCCCTTCCTCGAGGATTCGTGTGCGACCTGCGTTGACGCATCAGGTCATTCACTAAATCCGCCATGTGGGTACCGGGGACCACCTGATTCTGTACCAGGAGTTCACCTTTATCATTCCAAGTCATGTTAGGATTCTGTTTCATCCGTTGTAAAACCAGGCCAGCTTGTTTCTTGAACGATGCAGGTACACTCTTCAGGACTTCGTCTTCGACCCACTGTGGGGCTGTGGGTGGTGCCCCTGGTAATGAAGGCTGTTGGAGCGGTGCTGAGGTCGGTGGTGCATCGCGTGGTGGTGGTGGTGGTGCTGGAGTAGAGAGGGCTTTGTATTGGTCCATGAACGTCATGTACCGCTGAAGCGTCTCATTGTACTGTTGTACTTTCTCACTATCGCTTAACCCCGGTCGTTGTAAGATCTGTTGCATCTCTTCATCGAGGGTGTTTATGGTCTTCACCGTAGGTGGGACAGGGTACTGTGAATGAAGGTTTTGAAGGAGCCGAGGTTCGACGAGGACCATTTTTTTCACCCAATACTGGACCCAACACGGAAGCGGCCAACGGTGCTAAGATAGCCCCGAGAAATCCACCTTTCTGTAACACCTTTTTCTTTTGTGTTTGAGAGACTTGCTTCTGGACTAAGGTTCGCAGACCCGTCTTATGCTTGGTCAACTTGGTCTTCTGAGCCGGAGTCAGTGGTACGTTGCCTTTTAACAGGTTGTACCCGATCTCGCACAGACAGCGTACAAGGTCAGGGTCCGCACCGCGTACAATGGTTCGAACCAACTCGGGTGGGGCCGTCTTCAATACACGGAGCGTGGGAGCGTGCTTCCGTACTCGCGCAGACATCATGTACAACTAATGCTAGAACCAACAACTCTGCTCTTTTTATCTACCTCAGAGACAAAAAATCAACCATGATGTGGTATTCATTCTTTTTATTATCCCCATCATCAAAACACACACACCCCAGCTGGGGGAGCCACTGTGGGTGTGTTTACATTATTTTTGCGTGTACACGTGGTGAGTCTCTCCGGGAAAGATGCCGGTGCGTAGTCGAAGGTGATCGGGGGTGGCTTGCTTGAGGTCGAAGAGCATATACCCGTGCTGAGGGGTTGTCGCATCTTTAAAGGCTTCCAACGCAAACGCAGTGCGTCCAGGGTACATCTGTCTCGCCAGGTGCAGCAGTTGAGTGGTATCTCTCGGGTTTTTGAAGACCACCATGTAGTGGGCATTTAAGCTGATGTTCCGATGTTCTTTGTTTTTACTGAACAGATTCTGCACAATGTAGATGATGCTGAGCCGTCGATGGTGGCTGCCTTTGGTAAAGAGTTGGGTGACCCGACTGTCCGTCTCCGCCATGAGATCATCCAGAACCACCAAGGTGTCGGGTTCCAAATCAGCCAGGTTGGGTAGGCCTTCCACGAACGTGATGTGGGGCATTGCTGCATACGCTGCCTGCCATTCTCCGTAACACCACACGACTCGGCAATGGGTGGAGTGATCATGCTGTCGGCGTGTTCGAGGAGCTTCCTGACGAAGTGCGTTTTGCCGGAGCCCGTCGGTCCTGCGATGACGCAAGTGAAGGGATGCTGCCAACGGGGGTCCATGGTTGGAGGTGTATCCGCTGTCGTGGTAACCCGCTGTTGTAAATTTGGTACGAGTGAACTGGAGTGGTGGGTACAACGTCGGTCGTCGTTGTCTGTTCACTGTCAGGGATGATGATGGTGGTGGGTACAACGTTGGTCGTCGTTGCCTGTTCACTGTGAGGGATGAAATCCGGTGGGTTTTCAGCCGTAGTAGGTGTACTTGGTGTAGGTGTTGACTCTATACTTGGTGTGGAGCTCATTGTGGCTTGTACACGGGGTGTGGTGATGACTGGGCTCGATACGGGGTTGACTGGTGCTCTCTGTAGACCGGTTTCACTGATGGCTGATGTTCTCAATTGGTTAAGTAACGTGCTGACATAGGCTACGTCGTAAAATACACCTCCGTACAACACACTCAGCAGGGTTAGCAATATCACCACAAAGCCTACTTGCGCTTTGCGCGTTTTGGGAGACGCTGTGTTCAGAGACGGTTGCACCGTGTTCATGGTCGAACGTGGAATGAAGGATGACGGTAGTGGTGTCTGGCTTTATAGTCGTTTCACCTGGTTGGCTGCGACCCAGGAATTGAAGGAACTGGGCCAGCCTTGCCATTTCACGAAATGAAACAGTTTGCCACGTCGACGTTCCGTTTTCAAAATCTGCTCCACCGTGTAGTAGTCTTGCTGTGTTTTTACGACAGGCTGTAATTCCATCTCGTAAAACGTGCCTAGCAACGGTTCCCTTTGAAGATCTTCCAGTTCATAGACTCGCCGCTGTCGGGGTAGGCGCCGTTTAATCAGGAAGTGCTCATCGCTCCAGTTGGGCAAGTAACTTTTCTCGAACTTGCCCTTGACTTTACTGATCCGTACAGGGTCCCCGACCTTGAACATCTCCTTCGGTGCTCGTTGCGATTGTATGGGGTACAAGACACGCCGGACTTGGGCTTCATTGCGTTGGGTCACGGTAATGGAGGCTCTCTCTATACTTCGATGATAGGCTCGATTGTAACCCTTCACAAGTTTCGGGAGAACATCGATGTACCGCCTTGTATTCTTATAGGTGAAATATTTATACATACGGCCTTTGAATGTCCTGTTGAACCTTTCCACCATGGAAGCCTTGGTCTCGTTGTACGTATGGAAGAAGAAGACCTTCTGTTTCTTGAGAAAGGCTTGGAACGGTCTGTTGAGGAATTCCGTGCCTTCGTCGGTTTGCAAATACAAAGGTTTGCGCCCGGTCTTGAAGATGTCTTTGAACGCCGCTATGAGATTCGCCCCCGTTTTCGTCCGGATGGGTACCACCCACGCATACTTCGATAGGATATCGATGCACGTCAAGATATACCGATTCCCATCGTTGTGTTTGGCAAAGGCGCTCATATCGACCAAATCCGCTTGCCACTGGGCATCTATTCCACCCACGATGACCCGGTTCCGTAGAAAATGGCGACGGACAGCTCGATGTAAGGTATAGGTGTCTTGTTTTCTTAACCAATCTCGGACTTGGGCACGTTGTATCCCCTGGGGTTTGGCCGCTCGGTAGAGAGCCGACAATGCACTATAGGCCGCCGGACTGTCGGGACTGTAGTATAAGTTATCCAACACCTTCTCCCAGCGCTTCATGGTGACAAAATGATGATGGACCTGGAGAGTATCGCTTATTTATAACAACTTTCTACCACCGTTGTGTTGGTTGACTGAGTTCAGCTGGATAGTCTATAGCCTCGTCGTCTGGTTCATGACTAGACAGTTGTTCATTGGATTCAGCCAGCGCGTGCTCAATAGCACGGGCCCACCCCAAGTGGTCTGATGACCGCTCGTCCGGTGTAAACAGCTGGTCCACAATAGGCACCACTTTCTCCAAGGCTGTCCACAGGTCAGGGTCTAGGGTGAAGATTTGCGTAGGATCGTGGTAACGTCCCACACGGGCAAAGAAGGGTCCATGGTGTACGTAGTTGGCGTTTTCGAGGTGGATGAGGTTTCCGTCGAGCTCACCGCTCAACACCCGTTTAAATTTGGTCCAACCATCACGGTGTAGGGTAACCGTAGTGGATGTGTACTCCGAACCCCACCCACAGGCATCCCGATCTTCCACGAGGGTGACTTTATCTTCATAGACGTGTAACCCCACCTGGGGTGTAAGGGGAAGGATGGCTCGTAGGACTGGTGACATGGTTGATCCAATGGCGAAGGCTGAATGACGCACACGGTGTCTGGCCCTCGTATTTATAGTCCGGGCCCACTGTCAATGCCGCAGCGCCAGGGTCAATAGGGCACAGACCATGACTAGGCCAACCAGCCGTCGCTGGTTCCGGCGTGAGCGCTCGTGGCCCATAGCCCGAGCATCAAGGATGGCTGTCATAGTCCAGTAGTGGTGAGTGATGGCACACCTCTCCATCGAGTGCACTATGTCGGGGACCGCTTCTGTGAACTCGTTCAGGATCTGGCGTCGCCCCTCGTTGTCGTCGCCATCTGCAAACATGGACCGAACCACTGCTCGGTAACCCGTGAATGAATTAACCACGGTCGCATGCTGTAAAATGCGAGATGCATGGGCCTCCGTCATTCCGCCGGAATGGAGGTGTAGGACGCAGAGCGACCTGTTATATACGCCTATACGTAGCTCTACAGCGTAATAAGTACTATTCTGATGGGTTAGTCTGAGGCTACAACAACAAACAGGTCAATCCTTTGATTATAGCAATAACCCACGCACTTCCGGCGATCATCAGCGCTGCGTGCCGGATGTCACGTGACCGGATGTGACACATGCGCGCGCGCTGCGGTCCAGGGGAAAACCCCCAGTCAGGGTGTACATTCCGTGGAACTACTTTGTGCCCGCGGAGGCAGACCGCATCACCGCGGAGGAATACATGGAACTATTTTTGACCTTTGACCCGGAACTATAGCCTAGACAGGTCAGTACATGCCTTGATCACGTGATCGTCATGGGAACCCCCCCTGGGAAACCCCCACTGGGAAACCCCGCCCCAGTTCCGCCACAAATTTTACCCGGGGGAACAAATAAGTAGGTCAATGAGACCCAATCGGTGTTTTATATACTACTGCTGTTCCTACGAAGCAGGCTACCAGCTGCAAATTGTCCGGTAGTCAGCGAGTGAGTGAGTGAGTGAGTGAGTGAGTCCATCCGAATCCTTTCGTCGGCAGAATAAGGAGAACCGTTGACATTAGAACCTTGATTTTTTGCATGAAGATGCATTAGGGGACTGTTACCAGCAAGTTCTGAGCCGACTTACTTTTGATGAAAATTTCTGGTGATATTTGATGAAAATCACTGGTGATTCTGACTTGGGCGGTGCCCATCTTAATATAGCAGGATTTCAACTTGTGACGGGGGGATTTTCAAGAGTTCACTGTGCGTCGTAACAGGGAGGGTCGTAACTTTCCATACACCCGGGGGAAAACTTGAATAATTAATAATATACCCAGTGCATACTACATACTGGTATTTTATTTTTGTGTTTCTCCAGAATATGTTATCAATGAATCATTAGTTTGGGAGTGCCCTAGGGATAGAGACAGAATTTGTCACAAAACAACGGCTAGATCTGACTAGCAATGAAGTCAAGTATTTCATCCCATAATACAAAGCAATCTAATTAAAATTAAATTGTATGGAGAAGCTGATTTACAATGATAATAAATAAAATTTAAAACCTCTGTATTCGAGCTATTAATACATGTATACGATTCCATTCATACTTCTATACTAACCATGACCCATGTTCTTCTTCTTTTCCCTATAACTCATTTCTTATGGGTACGTTTTATCTCATCACCCGCGCCCCGCGTGTTTACAATATTTCTAAACAATATCTCTATTTAGCAGGGTACATGTAACATAAAATTTGTTATAATTTCTTGTACTAACCCCTTTTTCCTCCTTCGTGCACTTGTCCTTGTAGTTTGGATACTTGATTTTCGAGCTCCTTAATCCGGCCTTCTAATTTAACCTGAGTTGTTGTTCTCCCTTCGGCTTCTCTCAGAATCATACGAGCAAGAAAGTCACTTACGTTGCAAGAGACGTGAGGCTCTTCCAACAAGTTTTCAGTGGTAGCATAAACGTACAGGACGGCGAGCACGAATGCTATTCCCAAAACTTTATGATGACCCATGATGCTATGGCAGGTGTTGACAAGATTTCGTGAAACCGTTCTGCCAAGTTAGCCCGCGGTGCCGGCTTTTATAATTCTTATTAATCACCACCAGGAAGTAATTAAAGTTTCCCCGAAGGCCTGTTGTTCGTATATTCGGCAATTTGATTGGCTGATTATTGCTGCTTTTTTATTATTATTTTTTTAAATATTTTCTAATATAACCATATCCCTGTTACAACCCTCTTCCTGTATCCAGATGTATCAGTATCACCAGAAGCCAATCAACTAGAAGTGTGTAACGTTAGATTAGAATAACTACAGACCGGCACCATCATCTCTAACCATGGTTCGTCTAGCAAAGCCGTACCTTGGCAGAATATGGGTTTGGAATCTCATTCGTGGACTCATGCAGGACCCCCGAATATACCGATATTTGCATTAGAAATTACGGCCATCCCCCCCCCCCCCCCCCAAGGGGAGGGGGCCTCCTTGGAATGGGTTTAGCCTATGGTCAAGTCATCTTGATTTCCAAGAATTTCCGGGAGAACAAAGCTGAATTCAGAGTTGAAACCCCTGGATGAAATGTAGAGGAGGTTTTGATCTACCTTGGTATTGAATTTGGGCTGTCTCAGATGAACGGAAGTGTGTCTTCCAAGCCCGAATTGCTTGAAAATTTCACGAAACCGGAAGTTTAAAAAAAAAAACGTGTTAACAACAACAACTGCACAGAAACCACTATGCGCATGTAGGTAGGTTTGCCTCGGATCGTGGAGAATGATAGTGGGGGGAAGAGTGACAGTACCTTAATCCCACCAGCTATTATGTGTAGCACTTCCGATTAATATTAATGCAATCGTCAGCGAAACCTAATACAATCGTCAGCGAAACCTGTTCACCTAAGGAGTTAATAGTGTTGAGGTTACTGACTCAGTGCGAAGCAATTCTTGACAACATGCACGTGGACTATTTTCCGGACCAAACACCTGCCAATTTAAGCTGAGACAGTGTCTTGATTTATGAGCTAGCTCATCATTGTTTAGCATATTAGGAATAACACGTTCAATAACAGTTTCCGTCGATTCCACCTCGACGTATAGGTAATCGTGTTTAGCGATACTCGACTGGGAGAAACGAATTTTGTTTCCGAGATATTTTTCGTGAACGGAAATTGCCGATTCACCTTCACGCGAATTTGCATAATTTCGATGGCCACTGATTGGCCATTTATGGACAATGAGTATTGGGAAAATGGTAGAATTGAAGAAATGTAACTCCCCGAGAAGAGAGCGGTATGTCAGTCAAACTACAGGTTTTCCTTTATAGAAATTTATGCAGCTGACATATGAAACGATAAAACGTGCTGATCGGTGGAAAGGTCACCAAGAACCAGCAAAACCCCACAATAAGGCAGACTTATCGAAGGACAGATGGGTTTACCGACCCGAAAGGTTAAGGATAGTTCCCATGGCCCAAAATCAAGTAGCCCAGGCCATGAAATCACGTGACTGAAGGCGAAGAAATCACGTGACTGAAGTCTGACGAATGCTCTTAAGCGTGGTTACGTCTAATTAGGATGCAAATGTCTAATTGGGATGCAAATTTGCGCTAATTAGCGTTAAATCAGTATTACTGGTTACGGGTTAGGGTTAGGTTTAGGGTTTTGGGGTTACCCTCACGGAAATAGGGCGCAATTAGGGCGCATTTAAGGCGCAAATAGGGCGCACGAGTTGAGACAGCTAGGGCGCAGTTGGGGCGCGCGCCCTATTTGCGCCCCCAATTTTGCCATTAGACTCAATATGGCTAGGGCGCAAATTAGGGCACGTTCCAAATATGTTAATTGCGCCTTATATGCGCCCTATTAGAGAATAGGGCGCAGTTGGGGCGCAGTCTCAGGGCGCAGTTGGGGCGCAATTAGGGCGCAGTTGGGGCGCGATTAGGGCGCACTCTCAGAATAATAGCATGAATGTTGTACTGATAGGGCGCAGTTAGGGCGCATTTGGGGTGCAGTTAGGGCGCAATTAGAGCGCAGTTAGGGCGCAGTTGGGGCGCAGTTAGGGAATAGAACAGTATACATGTACATAAATTGAAGATTTAAGGTGAAAGATTATTATTGGCATCTATCTAGTCTAAATAAATCTAATTTTACTCTGCAGGTACATATTATCTTCATCTACAATGTGCATTCATGGTTAGAATTACATTTATAAGAAAATATATGTGCATGTACTATGGTCAGCTGTTGTGGAATTTGAAAACCAATATGTCTGCCTTTCTTTTGTTAATAGCAGCCAATAAGATAAAGGTCATGTGACAGTTTTGACTAATCAGATAACATGCTATTGTGCAGTTATTAGGGCGCAGATAGGGCGCAATTAGGGCGCAGTTGGGGCGCAATTATGGCACACTCTGAGAATAATTAGCATGAATGATGTACATGTACTGGTTGGGCGCAGTCGGGGCGCAGATTAGAAGCAATTTCTTTTTCAAGTAAAAGTCTGATTTTTTTTATTGAAAAAATGTTATTCAAATTAAGTATGAAAGTCCAAATTTCACATTAATGAATTTATAGCCCAGAATATTGAATAAAGCAGACAGTCTGAATTTTTGGGAAAAACTTTTTTTATTAAGACATGCATGCACATGTCTTTAAAATGACACACATGTATGCATATGTGATTACTAGCTAATTGAATGTTGGTGAAAAAAAGTCCAGAAGGCACAAGTATACATGTAGGGTTCACTCTGAATTTTAGATAAAATGGTTATGTCCAGAGGGTGCATTTAGGGCGCAGTCTGAGTTCTCGAAAAAGTAGTTATGTCCACAGGGCGCAGATAGGGCGCAATCTGAAGTTTGGAGAAAACATCTATGTCCACAGGGCGCAATTAGGGCGCAGTCTGAATATCAACGAAAATTTCAAACTAAATAAGGCGCAGTTAGGGCGCGCGCCCTATTTCCGTGAGGGTAGGGTTAGGTTTGTGTTAGGTATATAAGAAAAAAATCCAACGGTTGCTTTCAGCTGCTTCCGTGGCTCAGGGGTAAGATGCCTGACTATGGAGCAAAGAATGGCGTGTTCGATCCCCGTCGATGCCAGTTCGTTATTTTCGCACAGGTTTTTTCTAGCTCGTAAATTGTTGGACGGATAAATACAGTGCCCCAACAACATGTGGAAATTGCTGGGAAAATTCTGAGTCCAACAAATAACAGGCCACTTGATTGTGGACCATGGGAACTATCGACCGTACCGAAAAATCAGCACTTGAGAACGGTGCCACGTGTTTGCCAATGTTAACCGATCAGTCGAACAACAACAACAGTTGATTGTTTCACCAAATGTTTTCTCTAGGCTCTAAGTTCAAGTTCAAGTAAATTTTATTTTCCGACGAAGTAGGCTCTCATTTGCAAATTGTCCGGTGATGATTGAGTCAGTGAGTGAGTGAGTCAGTCCATCCGAATCCTTTCGTCGGCAAAATAAGTAGAACCGTTGAGATTATAGAACCTTGATTTTGGCATGAACGTGCATTAGGGGACTGGTATCAGCAAGTTCTGAGCTGACCGAATTCTGATGAAAATTTGATTTATAATTATTTTTTGTTATTTATTGATGGCTCAGCGAGTGCAGTCATGCCCATCGGGAACCCTTGGTTGTATGTTTCATTGTGACTTTTGAAGATTCGCTGAAACCAGAAAGCCTGGTCCATTCGAGATTCAGACCATCTGAGAATGGTTATCATTGGATTTGATCCCCCAATTCCCATATATTCTGGGAGGTTACATGCTGCTACACTTATTCAACCTATGCGCTACCCTCGGGAGTATGCACTACCCTGGGGCAGACCTACTTAGGTGACCTATAGACCTCGAAATTGGCAAAATCATGTCCTAAGTCAAGTACACACTTAAATCATATCAAACCCTTCGTAGGTCATGTGACGTGTCACACTGCTCATGTTTAGACGAGTGATTGTTGAAAGGTTAGCTCTGTTGAGCTATTGGTCGTCTTCTTACAAAATGTTCTGATTTGAGGTCATAAAAAATTACACCCTTGGTAACTCTTCTGTTAGTTAATATAAAAAAGTACCACGGCTTTGAAATCGATGTTTTCTCTTAACAGTTTTCATCTTTATAAACTAAATTCCAACCAAATTGTCATGTCAACTTGAATGGATAAAACCTGAAACAACTCTCAGATTTTAACTGATGTATTTTGTCCCCAACTGGTCACATTTAGCAAAAATGTCGCAGTAGGCAAAATGATAATTAAAACTGGGCGTTTATTATTTATTATTAAATAGGCTTATTTACACTTGAATAAGTGTAGCATCATATAAGCTCCCAGAATATATGGGAATCGCGGGATTCCATTCAACGATAACCATTCTCAGATCGTCTGAATCTCGAATGGACGACGCTTCCTGATATCAGGGAACCTTCAAAAGTCACAATGAAACATACATTCAAGGGTTCCCGATGGGCATGACTGCACTCGCTGAGCCATGAATAAATAATAAAAAATAATTATCAATCAAATTTTCATCAGAATTCGGTCAGCTCTCAGAACTTGCTGGTAACAGACCCCTAATGCACGTTAGGCTCTACGAAGTAGGCTCTCATTTGCTAATTGTCAGGTAATGAGTGAGTGAGCGAGTGAGTCAGTCCATCCGAATCCTTTCGTCGGCAAAATAAGGAGAACCGTTGACATTAAAACCTTGATTTTTGGCATGAAGGTGCATTAGGGGACTGTTACCAGCAAGTTCTGAGCTGACCTACTTTTGATGAAAATTTCTGGGGATTTTTGATGAAAATCACTGCTGATTCTGATCTTAATATAGGCAGGATTTCAACTGGGAGGGGCGGGGGTGGGGGGGGGGATTTCCAAGAGTTCAGTTCGCGTCGGAGTACTAATGCCTACCCTACTTCGTAAGTCCAGTGGCGTTAGTCCTACTAATATCTGTACCAGTGTAAAATTTGGGGTGGCCTTGGAAGTCCATGAGTTCTAGTTTCATCACATTTTAACTCAGTTATAAGTAGGCCTATTCGTGAATGTTTTGACTGTCAATCCATCAATGACATCAAATAGATTGTCATGCAGCGTTCTTTCATTATGAACTCGGTTTGTCTCTGAACGCAGCAAAACACGCAGCATCGCTGTTCATTAGTTGGCTGTTACTGTGAACAGATAGTCGATTTAACAGTCACACAATGTGTGCTTGCGTACAGGGGTGGCACAGACTGCCTGCACCACTAGACTCTTGCATACAGTATTTTCCACACACGAATGACGATATGCGGAGCTTTGATTGGATTTGAAACTCACCAGATATGAATATATTATATGAACATGGCAGTGTGACTAACGTCACAGGACCTACGAAGTAGGGTAGGCATTAGGACTGAACTCTTGGAATTCCCCCCACCCCAAGTTGAAATCCTACCTATATTAAGATGGACACTGCCCAAGTCAGAATCACCAGTGATTTTCATCAAAAATCACCAGAAATTTTCATCAAAAGTAGGTCAGCTCAGAACTTGCTGGTAACAGTCCCGTAATGCACCTTCATGCCAAACATCAAGGTTTTAATGTCAACGGTTCTCTTTATTTTGCCAACGAAAGGATTCGGATGGACTCACTCACTCACTCACTCACTAATTACCGGACAATTTGCAACAAATGAGAGCCTACTTCGTAGGAACATAGATATTTGACATTATTTTATCGAGGCGGGAGTAGAACCCCGAAGGGCTTATTTTATCCCATAATAATAACATGAGCAGCATGATACTCAATTAGAAGTATAGTTACTTGAATTCTGTCAAGGACTCTACACATGAGCAGTGTGACTAACGTCACAGGACCTACAAAGTAGGGTAGGCATTAGGACTCCGACGCGAACTGAACTCTTGGAAATCCCCACCCCGATTTGAAATCTTGCCTATATTAAGATGGGCACTGCCCAAGTCAGAATCACCAGTGATTTTCATCAAAAATCACCAGAAATTTTCATCAAAAATAGGTCAGCCCAGAACTTGTTGGTAACAGTCTCCTAATGCGCCTTCATTCCAAAAATAAATAACGATCGCCGATTTAATTTTACAATTTTTTAACTAAAGGAAACAGATTGAATAATAAAAAGTTCAGTAGATTTCAGACTTTACGTGTGAAAATACATTTACATCTCCTTAATGGTTTTCAGTGCCCTTGTCCAGGACCAAAACAACTTTTTGAATCGCATTATTTTCCCAACAATACAACAAATTCTTATATATAGTCCTATAGTAGAAAGGTAGCATTTATGTAGTTTACGGTGATTCAACTCAAGACCAACACCTTCTCGGCACAAGATAATAATGATTCTATGTCATTCTCCTGAGCATGACCGGTACAAAGACGAATAAATAGCATCTCTACATCAAGTTGTTATATAGATATATGAGACAACACATTTTGGGTATCGGCAATCTGATGAATGTAGAATTTGAGGATTGTACTTAGCATCTTAAGTACAGCCTCTTAATACTGATTACATATCTGTTTAATTTCGTTTCCCATAATTTAGCAGTTAATCAAAACATGTGTGTATATAGCAAAAGTGTGTGTCACAAGTTAACGACAGCTGTTCAAATGTCCCCTGGAACGGTAATAAATTAATAAAGACGTCAACATGTGAACTCATATGTCGATGGTTTAATCTAATACCGGTACCATCTGTTGTGATATTTTTTTAACTCCCAGGCAGATCTGTTTATTTTTGTCTCCCCTGCTCTGACCTCTAAGAACAATTTAATTATTGCACCATTGCAGTATTAACTGCATTCTCGAATCCCAAGCCTATCAGACTGTTAGTTCTGATCTGTTTATAGGCCTATTGGGGGTGACCCAGCTACACTGCCGTGACCTCTAGCTCTCAAAACAATTACGGATGGCATATCCCACCAGGTTTTGTACTGTGTTATATATACAGTGAAACATACAGCAAGGGTTCCCGATGGGCATGACGGTGCACTCCCTGAGCCATCAATAAATAATAAAAAAAATAATTATAAATCAATTTTCATCAGAATTCGGTCAGCTCAGAACTTGCTGGTAACAATGCCCTAATGCAAGTTCATGCCAAAAATCAAGGTTCTAATGTCAACGGTTCTCTTTATTTTGCCGACGAAAGGATTCGGATGGACTGACTGACTGACTGACACTCATTACCGGACAATTTGCGATCTGTAGCCTACTTCGTAGGAATAGGAAGTATTTTCATTTCTTGTAAGAGCGGTGCGGTGTGTGCATATTTGTGGCTTACAGTAATGACTCTGGTAAGTCGTTTTTGTAAGAGGACCACCCTTGGAGGTGCGATGGATAGGTATTCGCCCATACTATGTTGTAGTAAGTGATGTAAGAATAGAACAATGTGGAGTAAAGAAATAATAACGCACATGCCGACGACAAGACCCTGTAGCCTAATAGGCTGAGGAGTAAAAATCAGTACCCGTACTATTCTGTTAAAATTTGTTTAGAAATACGGGATGAGGCCGGTCAGTTCAATGATTTATAATTTATTACTCACTGGTGTTCACCTTGAGAATAAAACTAAAAGAAAAGATTTTGAATATTCTTATTCATTCGTGAACACCTCGAGAACACAAAAAGGGTGTACAGTAACTGTTACATAAGAACACCTTTTGATGTTCTAATGTGGAACACTTTTGTTTAGTGTGTAGATCGTACAAATATCCGGTCTATACCGATTATCGAGGCAGAATCAAGGAAATATTGAATTGTTTTTATATATATTATTATGTAAAGTCATGTCCCCTTAAGCTGCGATCACATGGTATTATGATGTTGGGATCTTAAAACCGGGTTCAATGAACCAGGAATTAAAAAATAAAAAAAATAAAGAAAAATAAAAAGATAAAAAAAACATACTACAGCTGTCACAAAAGTGGCAAAATGGTTAACTTTGTAAGCCAATTTTTTAATGTAGCATATCTTGCATGCACAATACTGCAAACTGGTATCGGTTACTATTTCGTATCTGTGTTTTGTATCCGCATGTGCCTATTATTATTTTTTTTTCTTTCCTCTTTTCCTCTTATGTAATTATTATTTTTGTTTGTAATTTCTCAATGTGTATAGAAATGGTGTTGTTGTAATCTTGTGCATGCATCAGTGATATCAGAAGTAAATCAACTAGAAATCTGTATCCTTAGATTAGACTAGCTAGAATGCCTTATATATTTTCAAAGTTATGTCCATGTGCAATATAATGACACCACAGTTCAGTTTCATTCATGTGTAAGATATATATTTGTCTCATCTCGTACTCTGGTCATGCAAACATGCTCTAAATGTTAGAGAAATGTTATTCAGTCCACCCCTCCTTCACCCCCTGTTGTGTCGGGAATATTCTTGTCAGCATCAAAGGGCTTTATAGCTAATGTTAACGGTCGAATAGCAAGCGTCAGATCCGACATTCAATATCCCGGAGCCTCCGACTGAATGGGTGGGTCGTGCAAGTAGAGGATATGGCGCGCGCATCCGCAGTGGGAAAACTGCATGGGGATGGACGTTTTAGGCTCGAGATGGACCAATATTCGTCCGAATAGGGTGCGGGGGGAGTCATAGTGAAGCACTCGTGGATGAGCCTCCGACTGGATGGGTGTGACGTGGAAGTAGGGGTTATGGCGCGCATGCGCAGTGGTAAAAGTACATTGGAATGGACGTTTTGGGGTCGAGATGACCCACTATTGCTCCGAATGAGTCGTATGGGGTGTCATCTTGAAGAATTCGTGGGGTATGGCGTGGAAATACCATCCATCATTAGAAAAAGTGCATTGGAATGGCCGTTTTGGTGTCGAGATGATTCAATATTGGTCCGAATGGGTCTCAGCGTATGTGTGGACGAGGAGAAGGAAGAGGAAGTGGAGGTACGCAGTATGCAGTTATAGTATTACCATCTATTGTTCAACTCCTCAATTCGGGTGATCTATAAATAGAACTGTCGGCATGATCTATAAATAGAACAGGGTTTCTTCACGGGGAATCCACGTGTTCCGATGTTGAGCGATGCCGTCATCGGGGACCAGCAAATCTCAACAAGTTGTCTTCCGTGGTATGAATGCATTTGATACATTCACCCACACGTCAGTAGGCTATTATATAATATAGCATGGGAATCGCTCGCAAAAGGTTAAAAAACAACCTTGCAGCTCCGTTTGTGTCGTATCGGTAGATGAAAAATGGCGCCCGCTTGTCAAATTCCCGGATGATATGAAAAGTAAGATCGTAGCGCCATCTATACACGCTGGACGCAAGGACGACAACTCTGACGGGGCAATATTTCTGTGGATGGCTGTCCCAAGGATTATTAGGTAAGGGTATTGGGGTAGTCATTTTTTTACTTGTGGATTTTACTATGGGGTGTGGCATCTTGTTTTCTCTTTCTCACCCTATACAAGACGATGGTTGTTGTCTTGTAGCCATGGGGTGACTTTTGTTGAAAAGTTATGATGACGCATGCGTAGTAAATAGGCAGATCGGGGGTGGGCGTCGAGGTGGATTATCCGGGGATTATTTGGGGTCGAGGTGGATTATCCGTGGTCCGAATGGGCCGTGAGAGGTGTCAGTGTGTAGTGCCCGTGGGGGAGCGTCCGACTGGACAGGTGTGACATGAAAGGAAGGCTATAGTGCGCATCCGCAATCGAGGAGTAGTAGCCAAAGTGGGCATCTTGGAGGAGCGCAATGGCGTATTTGAGAGGGGGTGCGGGAGGTGCCATATTGAAGCACTCGTGGAGGAACCTCCGACTGGATGGGTGGGTCGTTCAAGTAGGGGATATGGCTCGCATGCGCAGTGGGAAAACTGCATGGGGATGGACGTTTTTGCCTCGAGATGGACCACTATTGGTTCGAATGGGGTGCGAGAGGAGTCATAGTAAAGGACTCGAGGATGAGCCTCCGACTGGACGGATGTGACGGGGAAGTAGGGGTTATGGCGCGCATGCGCATGGTAAATGTACATTGGAATGAACGTTTTGGGGTCAAGATTACAAGCGTCAGGTCCGTCATTCATAATTCAGCCGTCGTCCATTAGAGAATATCCGCGTCCATAATCCAAAGACCTATTCCATATTCCATATATAAAAATTACGGAACGTAATATGTTTTATGTTGGAGAGAGGAGCTTGCGGTGGTCCATGGGAGGTAACTCTAAACAGACTGCTGAGCAAATTGTCCGAGAACGCCATTTCAGTTTTTGGGGTAATGAGGTGAGCCGCACTGAATGACGTCTCCACCTACTTCTTCGCCAATCGGATCAGGCCACGTCACAATTCGCATCCACCGCATGTTCATATTTGATTTCTCTGTCAGTTCTGGTCTCTTTTTAATCGAAGAAAGTCGTTTTCGCCTTTGTGGCTTCAACTTGAGCTTGAAAACCAACTAGCTCCCTTTCACTCGTCTGATCTCTCTGGTAAGTGTGCTTTCACTTTATTCTTCTCCGTAATATCGTTAGAAATCGATCATACGTGTGCATTTAAGATGCTGGAAATTGAGAGTCAGGTGTATGTGAATGAACCCCATCATTCACACTCGTAAAAGTCTTCATCTTTGGACACAGTTACATACGCCGTCTCAAAGATTATCTATCACACAGCTCCTATAATCTACACCTAAATCCTACTCAATTTGACGTTTCATATCTGGGTATTGGCGGAGGGGTTGACTCGATGCCGAGTCATATTCATGCTAAAGTTCGCTCGTCATCCTGGCCACCAGACATAATATTTTTACATTTTGGTGAAAACGACTTGTGTAATCTGTCAACAGCACCCGCAGAGATTTAATTTTAGTGGCGAATTACTTATTACTGTGTTGTAAGGTGACGTTTGTTGTGATAGGGCAGCTCCTGCCGCGCATCAAATGTCCTGTTGACTTTAATCAGAAGGTTAAAGAAACTAACTGCTTATTAGAGCAAGCATTCCACTCTGCAACCCGCGTGAAATTCTGGAAACACAGAGGATTCTGGAAGCCCCTACTTTCTTTTGTTTTCTAAAGATGGCGTTCATCGCGGTGCAATCTTGGTAATTCGCCGCCATAATTGTTTGGCTTGTCATTACTGTCATTGATTGTTTGGTAAATCAAGGCCATAATTGTTTGTCATATCATTACTGCCATAATTGTTTGGGAGATCAATGCCATAATTGTTTGGTATATCATCACTGCCATAATTCTTTGGCAGCTCAATGCCATAATTGTTTGGCATATCATTACTGCCATAATTGTTTGGTAGCTAAATGCCATAATTGTTTGGCATTTCTCCACTGCCATAATTGTTTGGCAGATCAATGTCATAATTGTTTGACATTTCTTCACTGCCATAATTGTTCGGCAGACCGATGCCATGATTGTTTGGCCTCTCTTCACTGCCATAATTGTTTGGCAGATCAATGCCATAATTGTTTGGCATATCATCACTGCCATAACTCTTTGGCATATCACCTCGGCCTACTGTTTACCAGATAATTTTTGTCATCTCTTCACTACCATAATTGTTTGGCAAATCAATGCCATAAATTTTGGCCATATCATTCACTGCCATAATTGTTTGGCAGATCAATGCCATAAATTTTAATTCGCTACCAAAACAATGTTTCGGTTTCATAATTGTTTGCCATATATCATCACTAAAATTATTCGGCAGATTATCAGTGTCATAACTGTTTGGCATATCACCACGATCT
This sequence comes from Hanleya hanleyi, assembly GCA_036873755.1. Taxonomy (NCBI): domain Eukaryota; kingdom Metazoa; phylum Mollusca; class Polyplacophora; order Lepidopleurida; family Hanleyidae; genus Hanleya; species Hanleya hanleyi. Next base: position 35,397 of record JAVTVY010005930.1, read on the forward strand.
ACTGTTTACCAGACCATTAATGTCAGTTATTGCTATAAAACCTGGATTAACTAGATATAATTCAGCCATGGTTGTCATAATGGGTTGAGCTGTTTTTATTGTCGATTGCGAGAGTATCAGTCTTTTGTTTCTATCTGCCGGTTTCACAATAATAACCGGTCCATTACATCGATCTTTTTATTCTGTTCAAATGTTGTCTTTCCGATTGTACATGTCATATTGTCGCATATTCCTGCCGCTGTTCGGATTCGTTTGTTGCAGAATATGCCAGCCAAGAGAAAAAGGCGAGCGGCTCACGCACCAATTATGCCACGGTTGAGGCAAGAGGAATCGCCGGACTCCTAGTATTCCTGCATCCGTATCCGAGGTTCAGAGAAGGGCAGACCCGCCCACCCTTTCCGACGATCAGTTGTCCCGTCTGACTGATGGGCCCAGGAACTTCGTCAATCCTCGACAGGAGCTTCTGCGGGCAGCGGACCCACTCCTATAGAGACAACTCGTCATCTCTCTCGCCAGTCATTGTTCCAGCTGGAACTCCAACCACGATGAATCCTTCCTCGGGGACGCTGACTGATTTGGTCAACCCAACTCAAACTGCGGTATTAGGTGAGCCCTCCGCCCCACACTCAGATTCAGACTACATAAATATTCAAGATATCGATCACTCTGTTCCACTGGATGCGTCCCTCACCGGTTTATTCGTAACTCAGCAAGACAGCTCGGCATAGATACAATACAATACTTTATTTTCCATATATGAATCATACAGAAATTAGAAAAGAACATAACTTAAAACAAAAGCCAATAGGACAATTACTGTGTTAAAAATAATTTGCTCCGAATGCGTCAGAATGTTATACAACGTTTGAAATGAAACCGTAACTAGGATTGGGAACGGATCATTCGCATAGTCCGTTGCTCAACTATATAACACTTTTCCCTCTCTAAAGTTAATGGACAAGCCGCTAATACTAGTTATTCAAATTAGCTTTAAATCTTTAAAACGATCTATTGACATCTCAGTAAATATTGTATATGAACTCATTAACTGTAAATGGCGCAAAACCACGTCAAACACTTATAAACCACACAGATGTTCCACGTGTGGAAATTGTATCATACGGACAACAATATAGAGAATCCACTCGTGTGTTCATTTTGTTTGGCAACCTTTTAAAGTTCAAAATGCTTTGTAATTTAAAGTTTCTCTCAAAGTTTGTTATTGTCTCTGCAGCCTTCACAATAACGTTCACCAATTCAATTAATTTGTAATTATATGTACTTTAGTTCAAAAGTTATGGGCAAAATTGCCTTGGCTAAAGCAGACATCGAGGACGCTTTTCGTATTATTCCCATCGACCCGTCCGGTTATCCCTTTCTAGGTTTCACTTGGGATAATAAATTTTACTTCGAAAAATGTATGCCGATGGGAGTGGATATGAAACACAAATTTTTCTATGCCCGACGTTACACACATTGTAGACGAATTTTTCTTTTCTGGACCGCCATCATCAAATTCCTGTGCAAACGCTTTGCTTACTTTCATTTCCTTGTGCGAGCATATAGGCATACCTATAAAACACGGGAAAGCAATCCAACCGACAAACAGGAATATGCACGTAATCGAAAATGATTCCACTACTATGCTAGCAACTCTATCCCAGGAAAAGTTAAACAAACTGAAACAAATGTTGAACGGTTTCTGGAAAAAAAAACCCCAACAAAACATGGCTATACTTTTGGAAGATTTTAACGAGAATTTTTTTCTCTGACGCGGCGGGGGCACAGGGTTTCGCCACCGTTTCTGGTTCACAATGGATAGCCCAAAAAATGGCCGACTCCCTAGCCCATTACCACATCACGGTCAAGGAACTCTTTCCCATATTTTTGGCACTCAAAATGTGGGGTTCCAAGCTAGCGAATCACAAAGTTTTCTTCTGCGACAACATAGTTGTGGTTTATATTATTAACAAACAGTCTTCGAAGGATCCGTCTGTGATGAAACTGGTTCGGCGTTTAGTAGTTGCCTCTATACCCAATAATATTTTTTTCAAGTCCAGACAGGTAATTGGCTCGTCAAATTGACTTCCCGACAAAGTATCTCGCTTGAAATTTCAGAAAGCTCTGTCAATCCTGAATCGTCCCCTGGTTACATCCTCGACCCCAACCAGTTCCAGAAAAGTTATTGAGTATACCGTGATTTCATTCTACAAGTTGGGCAAACCACGGAACAGTTTATTCCCCTTTTCAACGGTTCAATTAGTTGGTTTTCTTTCATACCTACATCTCCGCAATTATGCTCCGTCGACCGCTCAAACGTTCATATCTGTCATTACCTATGTGCATAAGGTAGCGAACCAGAGCGACCCAACACAATCCTTTCTAACTAAATGATATGGCCAAGCTCCATGGCCTAAAAGATCCAAGACTGCCAATTACAAAAGAAATCTTGTACAATTTAGTCGACGCATATCATTGCCTCGTTACAGCTATGTTTCTATTCGCTTTTTACGCACTTCGTGTTGGCGAATTTACAGTGCACCCAAATCACAATGTTGACAACGTTAAAACAATTTGAGATGTCCATTTCTCTTTCGATCATTCTTTGGTAAAGGCCATGGAGATAGAGCTGACCATTCGCATTTTCAAACATAATGCTAGTCAAAAAACCCGTCCATCTTTCTATCGCAGCATCTCACGATCAGATCAGTTACTACCCAGTTCGAGCTGTCCGTACATATCTGTCACTGCTTCAACCTCCGGTATCCAGTGGGACTCTCTTCCAAGTCCGCGATGGTTCCCCCGTATCAAACGGTTACTTTTCTTCACAACTTAGAGCCGCCGTAGTATTCATAGGTCTAAATCCCGCCTACTACAAACCTCACTCGTTCCGAATAGGATACGCCACGAGTATATTTGCCGCAGGTGTTCCGGAACAAACGATTTAAAGATGGGCAGGTGGAAATCTAACGGATGGCGCGTTTGCTCCATCGGATCTGATCATTTCGCCATGAAGTAATAAGTCGGAGTCAGGGGCTGCTGTTACTCGTTTCAGAAATCATATGTTCTGATAAATTTTTGTTTTTTGTTTTTTTTTTTCTTACTCGACAAATAGGAATTGCAATATTGAAACAGGGGCTGTAATTACGACATCTAACTTCTCTTCTTTTTAATTTTACCCAGTTTACTCAGAGATGATCGCTCAAAAACCGGAAATACCAAGGATAGTCTGGGGACTCACTTGTTATGGTCTAAAAGGGTCTGAGGCGGAGGGTCTTAATAGGCGAGGCTTGGGGGTTGGGGCGCTAGCACGCTGGCATGTGTGGCCTGCTTTTATTCTGTCCCCTCTTGTACACATTTATTACCTGAGCATTAAATCAGGAGGCTATATCATTGCATAATCAAATACATACTTCATTACAGGGGAGATATAGTGAGGTAGCTTAGGGCCATATTTTGGAAAGATCGTGACACGCTGTACCAAAGCACCAAACTTGGTACACCCATCACTTGAGACATATAGAACAATATCAGAAGGGGTGCCCGTTGCTCTGGGCTCTGTGATGCCCTCTGGCCCCCAAAAGGGCATCTGAGGGGCAATATTGCTATTCAAAGAATAGTTAGCCTCCCAACAGCTTCGTTATTTTTATTATCCTTGAGGCTGGGAAGCTGAAACTTGCCACACTGTATCACTGGTTCAAGCCCTACCAGAAAATGTAACAAAATCCAAGATGGCCGCCATGATGACAACATTTTCCAAAAATAAGCCATTTTCCTGACGATTTTTCGGTCATATTTTTCGATTTTTTTTTATTTATGCAATTTCTCCGCAAAAACTGCGTGATAAATTAGTAAATATTATTGTGATGTGAAATAAAATAGTT